>VZTM01004356.1:36270-51596 GCA_013400555.1 Jacana jacana
TAGTGCGCAGTGTGGGAGCCAGCCTGCTAGGGGATCAGTTCAGCACTAGTGCCTAGGGCCCCAAGAGCACCAAAACCCTGGGCATCCAGCCCTGTGGGTGATGACAGTCACTTGTCAATAACTTTGGTAGACTCCTAAGGTAAAAACACAAACCTTTTATATCTCAGACACTTTTAATAGTCCTTGTTAGACTGCTCTAGTTTTCAAGTAGACAGCAAACAACTTCACACAGTAATTTCTGCATTAAATCCTGCAAAGCCAATCAGATCTTTCAGGGTGACATATAGTACCTACAACTCTGATGTAAGTACATCCCATACTAAAAGCAGTGCCTCAGTAGCAGCAGTCACAAATGTGCAATTATTTAAACTTTGAAATTAAAGCATTTATTTTCTACCAAACTTAACCAATTTTTTTTTAATTAATCACTGCAATTTATCCTCAAGGAAAACTAGTGTATTGTCAGATAATTCAGTAAAATCCAACCCGTTTCTTTTTATGCTACAACTGCCAAGATTCAGCTCTGTTGTGCAATGACAACTGCTAACACTATAATGGACATGAAGATGGTGTCGAGAGATACTATTTGTTTAGCTTAAGTAAGTCAATTTTAATTAGAATAAATTACTTAGGGTTATAATATGGTGTGATTTACACTGTCTGCTTTACTTAGCATGAGTGGCTAGATTTGCTTAAGTCTTTAGGTCACAATTGAGTTAATTTTCTTAGTAGTTTTCCTAGCAGCTGGTACAGTGCTGTGTTTAGTCTTCCAGTATGAAGAAAATGTTGTTAACACACTGATGTTTGGGCAGTGTTTTTCCCTAAGTCTGGGAACTTTTCCATTCCCCGTGTTCTGCCAGTGAGCACAGGTGCACCAGAAGCCTAAACCAGAAGATAAGGAGGCTGCAAGCCTCAGCACAAACTGAAGATCGACACATCAACGGCCTGCCTGCCTGGGCACAGAGAAAGAATCCAAGAAGGTGAGGACCCCAGACCAAAAATCACCATCAGACTAAAACACACATGAACAGCGCATGAGTGGCAGGTGTATAGATGGCAAAGGTGTAGTTTCCCAGGGATTTCTTTGTTCAGTGTCCCCCTCTGGAGGCACCCAGCTGACCAACCCTGCTGCTGTACTTTATGAAATCCGATGGCTGAGACTACACTGCCACAGACCTTGGGTTGAGCCTGAAGGAGGGAGTACACGCAAGAGTAAGTGTGTGTATGTTTGTGAGGTGTAGGAATGGGCACCCACAGACTCCCTGGGGTCCCCCACTGTAAAGGGATTCTGATTCCAGCAGTGAAAGACCGGGGGGGTGACATATATGCAACTCCTTCAACGGTGTGTGAATGCCCAAACAGTGGCTTCTCCTGTAACAGATGGGTTTCAAATGGAGTGAAAGGTACCAACAGACCCCACCTGCTTATAAAATACCCAGCCTGTAATAGATGAGTAATTAACAGTTTTTATATATTCACACCAAGAAAAGCCTTGAGAACACAGGGCACTTTGCTCTGGCACTCTGACACAGAGTGGCAAGAAGGTCCCAGAGCCTTAAAAACCAGCACACATGCAGTTTCAGTTGCTTGTGGAAACTGCACCTCTCACCCGAGCACACTACAGTGATGGAGTTAAAAGGCAGCACAACATACAGGAACCTCAAGACCTTGGAAACCATACAAAGGATCTGCCTCGCAAATAATACAAAAACAAGCATGCATCTGTTTTTTCTCTCTCCTGAGCTATACACATCACACTGAGGCTGCTGGCTCAGAGTCAAAGAAGTCTCAAAAGTCCCCCTTTGTTCCAAGGGTATTCTCAACAACAGCGCAACGCGCTGCTCCCACAAAGGTGTACCAGTGTCCTAGATACCAGGAGATGCCATTCAAGCACATGCACATGTATGTGCTTAATACATGACTGCTGAAACCCTTCCTGTTCTCACTGATAAGAAACAAATACCTATAGCTGAAGAACTGCAAAGAGGTGCCTGATCCTCCCAAGCCCATGTGCTGCTCATGGAGGAAATAATTGAAGCAACCCATCATCTGAAACAACAGTTTCTAGGCTTAAGGAAAAAAAAAAAAAGATGTTTTCTGCATTTCCTTTGTTTCCTTAAGGAGCATGTTGTTGCAAACATATGTTTTAATAAAACCTCTTCTTGCTCTGAAAGCCCAACTTCCAACTGAAACACAACAGAGCCAGGAACCAGAGACAGCACAGCCCATGCTTTCAGGAGCACTGAACATGACACACCATCTCCACTCTCCTTTTTACTTTCAAGCCCTTAGAGCTTCTTGATGTACCTTAATTAAGTTTTGAAGTAGAATCATGGAACTGACAGATTTGGAAGGGTCCTCTCCCCTGCCAAAGTAGGATTACCTAGAGCACATTACTCATGACTGCATCCAGGCAGGTCTGGAAGGTCTCCAGAGAAGGGGACTCCACAACCTCCCTGGGCAGCCTGGTCCAGTGCTCTGTCACCCTCACCATAATAAAGCTTTTCCTTATATTTGAATGGAGCTTCCTATGTTCCAGCTTGTGCCCACTGCCCCTCATCCTGTCACTGGGAACCAATGAAAAGAGTCCAGCTCCATCCTCCTTCAACCCACCCTTTAGACACCCATATGCATTAATATGGTCTCCCCCTCAGCCTTCTCCAGGCTAAAGAGTCCCAGCTCTCTCAGCCTTTCCTCATAAGGGAGACACTTCAATCCCTTAATCATCTTTGTTGCCCTACACTGGACTTTCTCTAGTACTTCCCTGTCTCTCTGGAACTGGGGAGCTCAGAACTGGGTACAGTACTACAGTTGTGGCCTCACCAGTGCAGAGTAGAGGGGGAGAATGACCTCCCTGAACCTACTGGCCACGCTCTTCCCTATGCAACCCAGGATGCCATTGGCCCTCTTGGCGACACAGGCACATTGCTGGTTCATGGGTAGCTCACTATCTACCAGGACCCCCAGATCCTTCTCAGAAGTTGGCTTATATCAGACAATAACAAAAATGCGTTTTTTTGCACTTCAAAATGTCTTTTACCTCTGTGGAGCTCTGGTATCCAGGTGCATGATACGGGAAACCACTGACTAGAGGTCACTGGATATTGCAACAGTATCTTGAAGCAGACAAGAGGCTATAAGAAGACAAGAACTTCACCAAAAAATAAGGTGGTGGCTACTTCTCATTGGAAAATAATTTCCCTTCTCTCTACTGTTCCTCATAATTCTGAGAAAAAAAAATTCTTCACAATGATTATGTTTGATTGAGGAGTTCCCGTGTTTAAAATGTACATAAAGTCCACTTGTTCTATATAAAGGTCTGCTTTGCACACACACAAAACATCCTGAGTTGTCCTTGTCTGATAACTGTATTTCCATTGCACTTTCTAAAAGTTACCAAGACACACACACACAGAAAAAAGCAGCTTTATTTGTCCCTCACTTTGGCAGCAGGAGGCGAGCAGGAAGATAAGGCAACTATTAACACAGCCAGCTTTGCCCTCTATCTTCCTTATCTCAGGTGGCAGCCTGGATGTAACATAGAATGATGGACCCCTGAGAGGACAAGCAGGCACCTGAATTATTCATATTGACCACGTGTTTCTCCTAGGCAATTAGCTTATTTCATAAAAGCAAACTCTCCTATAAATACAAAGCAAATATTTGCCATGGATACTCAGAACTCTGCAAAAGAGTTAACACACACAGTCATCACATGCAAGTATATTTGAAATACTTTCCCTCTCCCTTAAGTGGACAGGACTGCTTTGTCCTATTGAAGAGGGGAGTTGGTCATTCTGCACTGACCACCACAAAGTCTATTCCCAAAGCAGCTACCAAAGAGAGTGTATTAAAAAAAATAAATATGTTTAAGACAATCTAACTAAGACATCTTTTAAAACTTAGGCTTGAATTTATAACCAAGAGTCAACTAACTCAAAGTGGTACAGATGAGCTATTTGCTTTGTTTTCCTATCCATGTTTTTACTTATGTTACTATGGCAAATGCCAAAATTGCTGAAAAATGACTTGCCTGCCAGTCATGTACCGAGAGCAGCTGCCAGGGTGGGAGCAGTTTCCCTGAGCACATTTCCTAGTCAAATAAAAATACGTGAGGCACTATAAGCTAGGTTTGTGTTACCTTTGAGTCTCTAGGGAGATGAGAGGCATTGCCTAGAACACTTTATTACACCACATCAGCTAGAGTTCAGGTACCTTTATACTCAGCTTATACAAATCACGCCCGTGTGCTGAGACTGATGATTCAGAAGCAGACTGTCTGCAAATCCCTGAAAGTGAGCGAGCTGTTGGTTTCATTTTTTTTTTCCCTATTTTGTCACAATTTGCCAACCTGCAAGAGCAGTAAAACTATTCCTCTAAATGCTTATAGGGTATCAATTTTCAGATTGCTGACACTGGTCTATTATTCCAGATGTCTATCCTTTAACTGCATAATGGTAAAATTAAAATTACTGCAAATTAAGCCCTCTTAAGGACAACTAAGAAGCAGCTATTAGGGAAATAAAAATAATTTATTAATAATAAACGCACAGCTAATCTTTTGTGGCTCGCTGCCTGCAAATCAGAAGGATTAGCCTGAGATTAACACACATCTGAAATTCATTAGTAGTGTATTAAAATGTAAAAGTAGGAGCATAAGAAGAGAGCTCCTATTCTGAACTACTTATAGAAGCAGCAGGTACAGGCTAAGGGGACACTCAATTTACAATGATTAGGACAAGAACAAACATGCCACAGCAGCTGTTTGCTCTTTTTTTTTTCCCTCCCTCTTCTCTAAACATACAAAATGTGTCCTAACATCCCCTTTTTCAAAACAAGGCAGGTTAAGTTTAACAAGAAAAATGCCATGTTCCAGAGCAGACTTGCAGCTGCTTGCCATTAAGAGCTGGTCCTCCCCATGTGTTTGCTGAATGACTGACTAGACCAACAGCCTGGGCCACCACCAGATCTGTCACTGCTCCTGCATTGCTTTACAGCCACCGCTGAAACAAAGACAGAGCGGGAAGTAAGACACCATACATCCTTGTCCCACCTCCTCACAACTCTGTCCTAACTCTAAACACTGTGCATTCTGGGTGGACTCCCTCCCAAAGCATAGGGTACCAGGGTTCACCAAGAGCCTGAAAGAAATTAAAACAGTGCACTAAACAACATACATTTGCGTGCACTTGCCTTCAACATTCCAGAGTGGCAGGCCACGTGATTCATCACGCCACCCACCCAAAACCCATCAGCTGCCTCCAAGGCTATCCATCACACCAATGTAAATGCTTCACCCTCCTCCTACCCAACAGCCACTGATTTGATAAGACGTTACTATCAACATACAAGAAGATGCTCTCCCTCTCAGTCGCTTGTGGGGACTAACCTGCTCATATCACAAACGGCAAGCAGAGCAGCAGATCTGGCTGTGTTCCTCCCCACCCCTCCTGCATTGCAGCAGGTACCAGAGCAAGGAGTCAGCCTTGGCACAAGTACCACCACACAACCTCCCACCCCAACAGCCAGGTGGAAGAAAGGGGCCAGAAGAAGAGGGAGCATCACAGGAGCAGGAAGGTGCCACGAGGTCCAGACTAGAGCTGCACCAAGAGACAGGCAGCCTCCCTGGGAGGAGCACAGCAGAGATGCTGTCCTGCAGGTGAGCTGCGCTGCCAGCCCCAGTGTCGGGTCTCATCCAGCACAACAAGAGGAAGAGACCGGGAGCACACTTTCAGCCAACACTGCCACAGAGAGCAACAGAGAAACCAGTCAGAGAATGATTGCAGGTAAATGCTACCCTGGCAAACACAAAACAAGTGCTTTTGATCCAGAGTTCTCCCAATAAGACTTGTGGGGTTGCACAAGGCAGGGGAGAGCACCAGGGCAATGAAGAGAGCAAGACAGACTCCTCTTGCAGTACAGAAACTACAACTTTTTCAGGCATAGCCCAGACAAACTAAAAAGAAAGAAGAGATGCCATAAGGAGGTGCACAAGAGATCCGTGAAAGAGAGAGGAAGCTGAGAAAGTGGGAAAAGAAAGTGAAGAAAAAATTAACTAAAGAAAGATACAGGACATCAAAACGTAAAGCCCAGTTTATTTGTCTGTATGAAGCAGATCATTACATGTGAGCAAGTTTGCTCCAGTAGCACACATGCACAAATACAGTTTCTTCACTAATCCCTCCGTAAATAACAACTTCACAGCCCCAACTAGAGGAGACTGCCACTGCCCGCTATTTTTACCAGTATAGAAACTGGGGTAAAGACAGCCTGTGTGGCCTTTCAAGACAGAGGGAGCCATACAAGAGCACAAGCGCTAGTTCTTGACCATCACACTGAGATATGTCTTCATTTCTCAAAGTCAATCTGTGACCCATAGATGAGAAAGTCCATTTTAGGTCAACGTACCAGCCAACCAGTCACAGAAACAACCACGGGCATCTTCCAGCCCCAGAGGGCTCATGACAGCACAGGCAATACACACAAACATAGGGTTTCTCCAGTTCAAACAGACAGGATTTTGACGATGAGAGTGATAGCAACCGCATAGCAAAGAGTAATTAAATCCAGTGACTGACTCCCTTTAAAATATTTAATTTAAGGTCAATTAGGACCCAAGCCAAGAATTAGAAGTTTGACAGCTCTTTGCAAAACACAGCAGGACTGTCCCATTTGCCTTTCACTCCAGATCTGGAGAGCCACAGCGTTAGCTGCTCAGTCTGGTGTCAAAGACAGCACAGCTGGCCCATGCCAGCACTCCCATTTCAGAAATGGGTGAAAGCGACTTAGAAATAAATCCTGTAAGTGGCCAGTTGACTCACTCGCTAGCACACACAACTGCAACGGCCCAGGGAACAAAACCAAACCGCATCTTTACTCCCTGTATCAGCAGACAAGCAACACAATTTTGCAAAAGGACCAATACTTTGGTAGCAGCAACACATGTGAGGGCACAGCTGTCATACAAAGTTCAGCAAGGCAAAGTTCAGCAGTCAATGAATTACAACACATAAAACAGAGATAAAAGATTAAAGCAGCAAGAGCTCAGCCTGGCAGAAGCTTAAGGAAGCTTAAGGAAGGAGTAACACTAGCATTTCCTTCCAGAACAATCTACTTCATCCACAAGAGATTCCCCAACTTCGCTGACCTCTTAGCAATTTTCTTCAGTGAGCTTTTTTTCATTCTAGCTCCACATTCTCCTCCGTGTTCCCTGGGGTTTTGCCTAAGGGACTGTCACCCAAGCATAACAGGTATGTGTGTGCATCTCGTTTCCACTCCTTTACTTCTAAGGATTATATAAAAGTAAATGCCATTTCTTTAGGCATCTGGTAAAGCTTAAAACATCCCTTGGTGATCTGGTGAAACTGAGGTTAGGATACAACAGCAGTGACTTACCAATTAGCAGTGAAAGTTAACCAATACTGAAGCAGGTTTTGGTGTAACCCCGTGAAAACACCCTTTCTGTAAATACTGTAGAAACATGTTCCTGTCTGCAAATGCAATAATGGAGACTAAAGAGCTTTCTCCCAAAGAAAAAGAAGCACAGCTTTTTTCTTTTTTAATATACACATGGATTTCTTCTTTTTTTTTCTTTTTTGTAAAAAAAAAAATAATAAAACAGAAGGGATAAAAAGCTTAATAAAAGCAACTTTTGCTATTATAAGTCAGGACCAAGCACATATCCTAAGACAAGTCTTCATGTAGTTTTTCAAACAGTTTCAGGGGGGTAAACTGAATGACAATCTAATGACCAGTAGTGGTACTCGACACAAGCTCAGTCTGAAAACATTGTTTTAGGATGGTTCCTTTCAAACATTTTAAACACTCAAAGACACTTTTATATTTGGACATTTCTTCTGGCACAAATCAATTTTCATTCTTTTCAGTAAGAAAAAACAGAAGGGGCAAAAAAATAAAATCAGGTTGAGCCTAACCTATCTTTTCAATCTTTCATTTTCAGGCTTAGCCGCCATCCAAGCTAGTTCCCTGGAACTTACCAGCTTACCACCAGTTCCATACCATTACTTCCCTGTCAGAAATTATGGCAATAAAACCACAGGCTCGGACTCATCTGTGCCTCTTGACTGGAGGCGAGACAAAGCTGTGGCCAGTGAACCAACGCCACATACATCCTTGCAATGTGAAGCAGGCTCATTCTCCCCAGCCACTCAGGATTTTAACTACATATAACTACATAACTACATGGCTTAAGTATCCACTACCCCCAAGTTGGTTCATTCTGCTGCTTTAGGCAGACTGCAAAACAAAAAAGCAAGAACCTGAGTCTTTTGCTGCTACCAGCTGTGGCAAGTGAACAGGCACCAGCATGAAGAAAAAAAGCCTAACAAACAATAACCCCAAGAAAACTTTCTCTCAACACCTGCTACTGACTTTCTTCTAAGAAAACTTGTTCTGGAAGGCATCTTTCTACTGCTGACTTTCAAATGTAAGAAACGGTTTTTAAGGCAACTCGAAGCTTTTTTAATAGGCTAGTACAAATACATGTGGCTTTAATTCTGTCACAGGCTGTAGCCTGAAGCAGTACATCCAGTAACTCAAGTATCTACTCTCCAGCATTTCTTATTTCATAATCTGACCCAGAGAGGCACAGAACAGCAAAGAGCAACCTGAGGTAGCATCCAAGCAGTCAGAGAGCCAGAAATCACAAGCTGGAAATTAAGGTGTTGCTAATTAACTTTTTCTCACTCAGGGCAGCTGCAAACCCACAGAACTCTGAATCAACCCTCTCTCATTCACCGCTGGAATAGCTCTTTACAGGAATTGCTCTTTTGACAATGTCTTTTTTATCTCCATGCAAACCCCTGTAGTTGTGAAAGCTAAACCTAAGGCAGAAATTATGATTGGGACATCCATCTCCCTTGTGCACTGGCCACAAAAACAAGAGCAAGTCCAGAAGCCCACCCCGAATGGAAGATCCCATGATGTACATACACAGGAAGTCTGTTGTTAACAGACTGGTTTACTTTTTTTGGTGGTGGTGGTGTTTTTTAAAAAGTAGGTTAGCAAACTCCCAGGACAGCCCATTAACCTAAAATTAAAAACTGAATAAAGCAATGTTTTGGGAAGAGACTTTCTCCTTTATGTCCCAAGATGCTAAACCCTTTTTACTTTCTTCAGCTCTGAAAAAAAATTTTGAATTTTTTATGTCCATTAACTTCTGTTCATATCACTACTTGAAGGTGCTTTGCTTTTGGTGCTCTAGAGGCTCCACATCAAATTTCAGTAGCTTTAGCTGATTTCCCTAGGGCACACTGGCAGACAATGAGATGAAGATGCTGAAAGGCTCCCAGATTTTACTGCTACAGGAAAAGGAAATCCCCATGATTTCACCATATAGTAATATAAGCCAAGGGAATGAAAGTTTATCTGGAAAGAAACTAATAAATTCCAGTCTAATGTACCTTTGGTACATCTTCTTCATAAAGCCTACATTATAACATTCCTTCAGCATACAGAGCATGCACAAATCACTATTTACATACAGCAGCAGCCCAAAAAGGCTTAAAAGATGCACACAAATCAGTGTCTGTTTAGGCAAGCTTCCTGAAGCATTTCAGTATGACAATAGAAGGATGTTTCCATCCATGCAAGCAAACCTTATAAACTTTACTTCCAGAAAACAAGTTCATTTTTGGAAATGAGTAACTACTAGAAAAATCTTTAAGCACCTGAATGACCAAAAAAAAAAAAAAAAATTCAAACCTCTTTTTCCTCTGAGTCTCAAGAACTATTTATCTTTCAATATTTTTATTATTGTCATAGTAGCCAGTTACTCCATCCACCTCCAGAGCAAAATAGGCAGGTGGAGATTTTTTCCCCCTCCCCTTGACTACAACTCTCTGCCTACTAATAAAAATCTCAGAAAACACCTTAAGCACAGCATTTGAGACCGCTGTCTTCTGACTACCTCTCAATAAAGAAAGCACACTTGGGCATGCAGTGGAAATCTTGCATCGAAAACACACTAGTCCCCAGCTGAAAATCAGAAAGTTCTATATTTGTACTGGGAAAACACCAGCTTTCAATAGTTTACACCTCTTTTGCAAGAGAAGGACGAAAAAAAATTAATAACTCCTTATGCTAGTAGGAATTGGGGGACATAGGTAAGCACAAACAATCAGCACCAGTTGCCAGAGGCAGCAGTAATTCTCCCATCCCGTTTCTATACCATCTTTGTCACTCCCATGGAGATGAGGCACAGGAGCCCCTACGATGCTGGGTTCAGACAAGAAGGCTCCCAATGGGGCAGAAAGAGAGGGGGAAGCAGCACAAAGCGCTGTAGTGCAGAACAGACCCATCATAACCATCCCCTTTCCACCCTCACGTTTACTCCTTCTGCCAGCTCCAGCTAAGCTTGTGTTTTATCACATCTATT
Organism: Jacana jacana; assembly: GCA_013400555.1. NCBI lineage: Eukaryota > Metazoa > Chordata > Aves > Charadriiformes > Jacanidae > Jacana > Jacana jacana. The sequence goes on from VZTM01004356.1 coordinate 46,667, forward strand.
CGCTCCCAAACCCAAGCTGAGGGCAAAGACAGGAGATAAACGAGAAAAGCATTTCTGGCTAGCTGCAGTCATCACAGCACGGTGGTGTTACATGTGTTTATTTTAAGTCTTGTGATCTTTCTGGCTGGCATGGCACTGAGTTGTGCCCACATTAACACATACCAAAGGAAGGAAATGTTTCACTGGTAGGTGTCCAAGCATTTTAATCTGGACACTGAGAGGAAAGAAAACGTGTATTTTAAAAATAATCTGCAATGCTATTTACTCAACCCTTCAAAACAGAGGGGGCCCGATATTAACAGAAACACAGAAGTTGAGGCTATGGTTCTTAAGGGCTTTATTATTTATTTGATTTCAAGAAATAAGGCAGGATATCAATTGTTCAACAGCAATACATTAAGATGTCTTTGGCTTTAAATAGTCTTTACTTCTTTACTTCTCTCCCCCCCTCCCCATCCATTCCCAGTTAAGACTCCGAGACTACTTACGTTGGCAAGTTTTGGAACTGAAAATTATCCTCTTTTTTAAAGAGACAAATTACAAAATACACAATAAACGCAGATTTTTTTCTGTGCGTGTAAAAGCCATGAAAAGCAAATTGCTAGAGACAAAATAAGGAGAAAGAGATGCAAGAGAGCGTTTCAGTCGTGTGTACGCTACACACCAGTTCCTAATTCTGCTAGAAAATTAACATTAATGTTAGTTGAGAAAATCATGCACTGCTAGTAATGAAAACCTATTTAATATGCAGTGGAAAAAAAAAAAATCATTTTCAGTAGTCTGCCCAATTACACTGCGCTATTTTCTAAAATGAAAACCAAAATGAGCTTCAGTGCTTTTGTTTTCATTCAAGTTCTACTTACCTTTGCTCTTGCGGATGCTCTTCTACATCCTCCTTCGAGTCAGCCTGACAAACAGAGAAGATACTACGTAAGGATCTCAGATTTGCAACAGGGTGCACTGACATATGTACCATTTTTAACTGCTCCAAAAATGGACTCTCACACAACTTACTTGCAAATTGAACTCAGAAATCTCTAATTCCTTCAATGACTCCCTTACAATTCAAGTAAGGTGGATGCTGACCATCCTAGCTGAGGTTTCACCTCATTTTGCCAAGATAAATGGTGACTTAAAGCTATTCTATTATTTTTCCAAACATTAATGGCACCAACTAATTTTCCGTTTATACAAATGCATCTATACAAAATTCTGCTCACACATGCAATTTCAATCTAACACCATCAACTGCCCCTAAACTACTTCCTCCACCTTCAAATTACCAGCCCATGCAAAAATAGGATGCAGAACGCCCTGAAATGCACGTCATGTGGTAACCCCAAAAGCAAAGGCAATGTACCACATTCCAATGGAGGCAGCAAGATCCCAAGCACAGGTCTTGCCACTGATCAGCAACACATACAGAAATTGTAGGGAGTAGAAGCTTAAAGCCCAACAGCTTAGCTCAATTGCTGGGCTAAGGTAATTTTGGAGACATGCAGCTAACAACTCTGCCAGCTTGCAGTTCACAACTAACCACTTTCAGCTGTCTACAGAAATGAACTCAAGCACTGGTTCAATGAGCTCCCTGCAGGAAATCCATTTAAAACAAGCAGGTAGCTGCTCTGAAACGGCCAAGATCTCCAGGAGACCTTTAGGTACAACTCAAAATGGAGTGTGTTACATCCACCCAGCCCGTGCTGATGAAACCAGGGACAACTTTAGGGAGATTAACATTCTTCAGAAAGAGGTCACGGTTACCCTGCAAGCACAGCTGTTGAGTTTTCCCAGCTACTGCAGAAGCAGGTGATGATGGTTCCACAAAGTCATGAGCTACAGACCTTAACAATGAAAAAGGAGGGGGGAAAAAAAAAAGAAAAAACCCAAACAACAAAACACAACCCCCAACTTTTAAAATTAAAAGAATACATCTTCTACCACCCCTCCTACGCATTTCCCACGTAAGTGCATCACGGAACAAGCCCCACGCTACCAGCTCTGACTCTAGCTCCTATTTTCACAAAAACTAGAAAAAAAGATCACCAGCACAAGCACTGAACATCTTTCTACAGGCTTCAGATGCTTAAGCAGCCCAAGCAGCCCTACTCATCTACTAAGCAGGACAGACAGCAAGATTTCCAAAGATCTAAGCCCCATGAAGGGAAAAAAACTACAACTACAATAAGGTAGCAAGTACGGTTAATGTTATTATTAATAATCAACACTATGATGGTTCAAATAATGAAGTTATGGTTAGCATTATTACAGATCTTGCTAAAAGCTACCAGATGCATCTAAATGCCAGTCTTTTTCCACGAGTAGCTCATGCAAGAGAAGCAGCCCAGCCTTCCCCCTAGCATAACCCAACCTGTAACAAGACTGACAGGGAAGTACAAGTTAATTTGAGGACTTGATAATCTTTCTGTACGCCTGCCCTTAAAGGGAGGTTGGAGACACCATGATAACCATCCAGGATCTGCAGCACATCACGTGATTCTTCAGCACAGACCTAATCAGAGGTCCTAGCACCTAGCCATCTCCTCTAACGAGCTCAGCTTTGCTGTTAAGACACTACCAGTAAGGGACGATACAAATCCATCATCTGTTTTCCAGCTTCTACAAGCTCCTTTTGCACTTTCAGGCTCTCAGTATGACACCAAGCAGAATTAGAGGACTCCTTATCCACCTCTTCCAGAAACAGCTTCTCTGCCACACAGCAGGCTAGCCAGATATCCTCAATTTAAATGGCTCAACTCCTTTCCATGGCTTAATGAGGCATCAGAAACCTGGGACTGGGTCATTATGCAGTGTTCACCCTTGACACTAGTTATCCCAGCACTGACAACTTCTCTTTACTTTTCATCAAGCAACGACGAAGAAAGCCTTCCCAGTCTATGGTGCTGCCACAATACAAAATCTGAACTGTCCAAGGAAAAAACAAAACCATTTAAAAATCACCCTCAATTCTGAGCATGCACACCTACCTGTCTTTCTCTCCTCTGTATGCCACAGGCTACATACATACTTACACTGAGGATTAAAATAAGCAAACCAAAAAAAAAAAACCCAACCCAAAGACACCAAAACCATCCCCCAAGACACCAAAACCAAACAAGCCTTTACAAACTACTATACTGCCAGACAAGCACTGCAGAGAAGTGGGAGGAAGGGCAGGCACGACTCCTGAAGCCAAAATGCAGGTCCCTGCAGCCTATCCACAACAGGAAAGAAAAATCCCCCTTCTCCAAACCTCATCCTGAATTATGGCCAGGTGCTTATCTTGTGCTAGAAAATCCCCAAAAGCGCCCCCCTCGTGTCACACAAGTCATGAGAGCCTGGGCTGACAGCTTCTGCATAATCGGCATGGCCAACCAGCGCCTAGTCCTATCAGCACCACCCAGAAGCTCAGCTGGGAGGCTGGAGGAGCTTCTCAACAGCCCGAAGAGGAACACAATTCCCACCCCAAGTCTGTCTCAGGCTTTCACACAAATTGTGTGCCTTCAGACAAACCCTGCTTTGAAGTAGGTGACTGGGTACATTCAATTTGTGCATAGCTGATGGGATGTGCCTCTGTTAATGACACGCTGCAGTGCTGCATATCTCCGATACGTACGCAAGATCAAGGTCTTCATCAGCTTTCGAAACCAGCAGAACAATTAACCTTATTAGCCCCTGAGCTCCACTGAAGAACAGGAACTGAAGACAAGTCACTACTACATAGGAAAAGAAAAAAATAATAATCTTTCAGAACCCAGCAGAACCTTTACAGTGAGAACCGAGGCAGCTGCTCTGTATTTGCCCAGTGTCTGTAACCAACTATGACACAGCAAATCTCGTGGCATTTTCCTCCTCCAAATTCAAGCACCTAAAACATTACCACAGTAATCTGAAATAAGAAGTCACTGTCATCCCCTAAGTATATGCAAGCAAATTGAAACGTACACAAGGCACTCCTCTGAAGAAACATCTCGCTCATCTCCTACATGTACCCATCACATCAGATAAACGTGGCACTAGCACCATAAAAAGAGGCTGCTATATGTTGCCTTTGATGACTTACTGCCATTTTCAGTCATGGTACATGAGCTAGAACTTAACCTTCGTTGCTTCATTTTAAAGTAGTTCCTCCCTCAAAACTGAAGGGGGTGAAGCAAAAGCACCAAATGCCCAGCTCTGCAGGTCCCCAGCCTGCCTGCCCCTGCCTTCAGATGCTCACAGGAACCACCAAAACAGTTTATGATGTACAGAAACATGCAGCCATGATTCTCCAATCCCTCTTTTAAGTGGTGTCCACCACAAACAACAAATGGCATTTGTGCTTCTCCTTTCATACACGCATGGCCCTGGAGATGGCAGGCCTGATACTCTTGCTCTGCTCTTCCTCAGGCTGTTTCCTCTCCTCTTCAGCCAAAAAAATGTAACGATCCTCCTTTCAGCTTTGCACCAAAGTGCTCCAACATGGCTGGTTTATAGTTGCAGCTTTTTCAGCCTTTAACGATGAAGGGCTTGGGTATCATGTCCTACACAAAGGGGCTTTTCTCCCAAGCATTTCATTTAAGTGAGTACGAACAAGTTACAAACAAGCAAAACCACAAGATTATAGGGAGTCTGAATAAAACCCACAACTGCTCTAATCAAGCCTCTTGCACTTGAGATTTTTCCACCTCAAAATTCCACTGGTTTTCCACACATCTCCCAGCCATTGAGGTAGATAAGACTTTGCACTCTTCCATATCGAGCACAAGTGATAGGAAGAAAAACAAAACCAAAAATCCCACCACTCACCCCAGGATCATTTCCTATAAAAGGCAGGAGGAAGACAGCGAGGCAGGAACCCTGCTGCTACCCCAGACTTCATACCACCTTCACTGAGAAAGAGAAACTGGGCACAAAGGAATAGGGATACCACATCCGACCAGGAAACCCAGCT
>VZTM01004356.1:55682-112405 GCA_013400555.1 Jacana jacana
GGGGGGGGGTGATGCTGCCCAAGCATCTCGGGGGGGAGGGGGGCGGTTCAGAAACGGGCCGCTGGGTGTTATTTGCCTGGGTGTTCCTCAGCTGCGCTGTACCTCAAGAGGGTTCATGCTGTTCTTGTCCTTTCGGGGGGTTACAGTAGGTGTCCTGGCGCCTGCTGGGTCTCCCTGGTCATTGGGGTGTTTGTAAAACAGGAGCCAGCAATAGCCTGCACTGGCCGCCTGGCTTTAGCCTGTCCCTCACACCCCCTTCTAATTGTATTTTAAAGCACTTGTCCCTTTTGCTTGGAAAATACCCCCCCAAAATGCTTAAATTGCAGAGAAAAAAAAAAAACAGTTGATAAACTAGTTCTGCAAACCATGAGGAAAAGCAAAAAGAAAGTGAATACTCTGCTAAAGAGGTTTGCACAACCCCCAAACTGCATCTGGTTCTCTCCTTGCCGATCACACATAGTAACTCACGTAAACCATGGAGACATGGTGCTTACTCACCAAAGGCTCGTAAATAAAGCCAAACAAATGACAAAGCCCATTTTCAGCCCTGGACTGAGACGACACATGAGGCCATTTGCCACCTTGGTCCCCATCAGCAGGGGGACGGCCACCCCATGCCCTCTCAGCACTCTAAAAGTCTTTCCCACCCAGAGGACACCCCAGTTTGACAGAGGTGAGGGCCGGGGCAGGCCTGTGTGTGGGGAGCACGTCTCTGCTGGGGGAAAAAGCAGTGCTGACCCCTTCCCTGAAGGAGAAGACATCCGTGTTCGCCTGTGTTGTGCAAGGGCGTACAGCGACACAGGCTTGGCTCCTGCCCACATCCTCCCCTCGCTTTCTTCTCTTCCCCCCTTTTTCCTGCTCTCTGCCTGTTGAACGGGCCTTTGGTTTCCCCCTCTGTCCCTCGGCGCCGTTAGTCATGTTGCCTTCCTGCCCCGACTGTGTGGGTACACCCCATGGCACCCCTCCACCTGTGCCCCTGAGCCACCCGGGGCTCATTGGGAAACAGCACCTTTTAATCTGGGAACGGCTGGATGCTTCTTTGCCGTCAGACGTGCAGCCATGCTTGAGCAGAGGCTCAAACAGATGCTCTAGAGGGAAGGAGGGTTATAATGGCGTGAACTATATAACAACCCCAGCCAGGGACTGCGTGGCACCAAGAACAAACCGTGCACTGGTGACTTTGCTCGTCTGAGTCTGAAAAGCGACTGCATTTTTAATGTCTGCAGCCAGGGTTCTGGCTGGCAGAAGGTCAGTGTTTAGAGGAAAAGTCTCTGAGGCAGTCTTGAGACTGGCTTAGCTAAATGGGTTTTAAAATACTGGATGAGAGAGGTGGCCTGGGCCACAGTCCGGGCTGAGACTGGGCTCCCCTTGGTGGTGCTTCCACCATGCAAAGCAAGGGGCATGTCTGCAGCCTTGGAAAGGAGGGACCAGGAGGCTTTCTGTGAGCCTGGTACAGCCACTCTAATTTGACTGCAGGGCAGAACACCTTGCTTTCTGGAGGCTTTTTCAGATGCGACAGGCAGGAGGACCAGGAGCAAATCAGGGCCACGATGCAGATGTTGCGATGGGATGGGGAGATACATGTTCCATAAGAGACATCAGATGGGAGCAGGCAACCTAATTACATTCCCACTCTTGCACCTCTGTGCATCGCTTTAATAGCAAAACATGCCTGGGACTGTTCTTCATGTGTGAGAAAAAATGAAATGTTCCCACTGCTAAATACAAGGACATGCTCCTGGGCCAGCCCCAGGACAGCCCGCAGAGCAGCTGGCTGGAGAGAACAGAAAGGGAGTTGGAGGGGGAAGCTTTCCTCCCAGATAATGCTCTTAGTGACTTCTGCTATTGTAAGAAACAGTAGGTTTGGGCTCCCCCAGGCTGACGCATCTGGCTTCGGTTTCACAGGAAGGGACCCAAAACCCCTGTATGCCGCAGCTCCCATTGGTTTCAGCCATCCTATCTTCTCTCAGCTGCATTTGGTGTGTGCTGGTCCATGCTACCCCCGAGAGAGTTCGCCATCCCCTGTGGCATGGGGGAGCTGCACTGCTCCTCCTTGCCCCCAGCACTGCCTGCAGCCAGCCAGTGTGTGACGGGCAACCCTGCTCACATCGCCTTTCGGCAGCCTAGGCATCCCTAACACCGCATCCCTCGCCCCCTGGTTACGTGCTCTGCTGCCGCCAGCTCCCCAACTGCATCCGACCTACATTCACCGCCTTCTCACTGCCGCAGCTTGATTTTATTTAGAGCAGCCTGGCTCCTCCAGCCTCACTGCAGACCCGTTGGCGAGAAGGAGCTCATGCGCAGGATGCAGCAAGGGGGAAAAGAAGGCTGCCGACATGTCCCTGATGTTCCTCTTTGGTGGGCCACCACAGGAGTCTTCCCTTCCCCAGAAATTAGTGACTAATCCAGAGCAAAGAGATTCACCCTACTCAACCTGGAAAAATCAAACTGCTAAAACATTGGGATAAGGAACTTGTCAGGTGACACACTGGAAGCGGATGGTGCCACTGCATGAACCCAGCCTGGACCAGCCCATGCAGCTCCCTCAGTCACCTGCAAAAAGGTCAGTGCTCTTCCAGAGCTCGCAGACCTATTGACAACACTGTTTTCCAGCTAGGAGAGATTTTTTTGAGGCTACACACGTACATATTGTTCATGTGAGGCAAATCCCTGCGCTGGCATACTTTAGGGTCTTCGACTGGGTTTCAGTAGTAGGATATGCTGCTGAAATATTCATTTTTACTGTTTCCCTTGCCCTTGAACTACAAGCAAAAGGAGCTGAGTTTTGCCTACAGCAGTCTGGAGATACTGCTGTAAACGTCTCTAAATCATAAAGCACACAGCAATTAATCCAGCCCTAAATGCCATTACAAATCCCCATTACTTTCAGCATGGGAATAGCTACTTGCCTTTCAAGAAAGACATGACACTTTATGGGAATACTGGGCACAATTAATTTCTGGGGAACTGAGCCCAGCAAAAGCCTTTCTAGTCAAGTATGCAATCTTTTCATTTGCATCCATGTATTGCACCCTGTGCAGTTAATGCTCAACTTAAGTATACTGGTCATCTCTTTAAGGGTTTCCATTAGAAACCATTTGAGAGGTGGTATGCACTGAAGGTGACATATTAAAATAAATAAATAAATAAATAAAGCCCCAGGGAAGTGGCCTGCTTTGGCGTATTATCTACTCCTTGCCATCCGCAGCTGGGAAATCAGCAATGATACGACCTGTTGGCACAGGCTGAAATATGCCCACCCTGGGGTCTGCAGAAGTCTCTGGCTGAGCCCAGGGCCTCTTCTCGCTCTCCCCAGCAGCCTGCTTCCCTCCCTCACTGGGCTGTGCTTTATCATCCCACCGCTATACATCCCCACACCCGCCTCGCACACCCGGGGGCTGGCCCTATCAGCAAGTGCAGTGATGGCCAGTCCCCCCTGATAAGGCTGCAATCCCAAAGAGAGATTCAGGGGTGATAAAGCCTTCTCTTGGGTCATCTCCTCACCCAGCTAGCTCATTCTTCATCAAAGGGGCAGTCGGGTGACAAGACAAATCACTGAGGGCTCGGTCCCACCCAAGGAACGCCGAGTCCCACTGACCTCTGTCACAGGGCCATGTGCTCCCCAAAGACCACGGGTGAGTGCACAGGGAGAGGAAAAAAGTAGAAAAAGAGGCCATGGCAGGGCACAGCCATAAATTCTGTGCTCCGTTCCCCGTGTGACAACTGAAGATAAGAGGCCCTCCCTTTTCTCCCCAGCGTTTGCCCCACTAGCTTGCTCAGCCAGCCAGCTTTCTGGGAGCAGAGAGGCTCCTACCATCTCAGTGTTTGTGTAACTCCCGGCAGAGTGGGGCCACGATCTCCGTCAGGGCGCCTCCGCATCATTAGAATAATAAAACAATACAGGAACAAGAGTTTCTCTTTTCCTCCTGGTGACAATTATCATCATGCACTCCCCCCACATCCCCAGCAAAGATTTTTAGCAAAGCCGGTGAGCACAGCCCAAGCTGGGCTGAGCCTAACTCTTTTAAAGGCTAACTCAGTCTGATAAGAGTGCCCAGGACAAAGCCTGCCCTGGCAGCATCATTAAATAAGTACAAATTGTTTCTAAAACCTCACACTGGCAGGATTTTTACAATTAATGACCTGTTGTCACTGTTGGGGCTTGTCGGGGAGGAATCGCTCTCGTCTTACGCGCCCAATCTGGGTCAGCAGCCCATCCATGGCCTGTGTGAGGACAGGGAAACGGAGAGGCAGCGCGGCACTGCCCCACTAAGCCGTTAATGACACCATACTCATTACCACAGATGACAAACATCGCACTCTTGTTTCTAAGCAGAATTTTTTGCCAGCTCGCTTTGACTTTCCAGGCTATGATTAAACACAGACAGAAAAATAGGGTGCTTACCTGGCCTACTTTTTTTTCATTCTCCCCCTCCACATGCATTTTTCATCGAAAAAAATCTGCACAGTAAAACAAGCGTCTGTGTGATCACACAGAAGACTTGATGAATGTAGGACAATATTAAGTTATTTTAATAATGCAGCTTATGAAAGATTGAGAAAAAAAAATATAATATGGTTAGGCAGTCTGTTAAAGAAGAGCCTCTTGCTCTGGAATCTCAAATAAGAACAGTACATATATATATATAAATATATATATATACACATCCCCAACTTCTCTGTGTACTAACGAAGAAAGGATAGTAAATGTTTTTATTTTAAAAAGCAATGCTACCATCGAGGTATCAATCAAAGGGTAGGTAATTCAAAAAATATGCTGACACGCTCTGTCCTTTCCTTGCCCTGCTCTGCCTACATTTTTTAGCACATACAGTGCATCCACTTGAAAGCGTGGTGGATCCTTGCACACAGCAGGATTTTGCAGTCTCCTGCGGGACCCACCATGTTACAATAGCGTTCAAAGCTTTATAAGCTTCATTTAGTTTCAGCAAGCCTGTTGGAGTATTGTCTGTGCTTAAAGAGGCATTTAAAACTAAAGCGAAGCTTTGAAAGCTTCAGAGACAATGACGCTGGACTCCCTAAACCCATGAGTTCACTGCACGGTTTGAAGTGATGGCATCATGTAGAAAACATGACACGCTGCTCCGGGAGCCCCGGGGTACCAAGGCATGGAAGAGGGGGTGAGCAGGAAATCTGGGCCACGCGCTGAGTTTCTGTCGCTGAGGGTCACGTCTCTACCAAGGGGAAGAAAAACATCCTTAATTTTTTCCTGCCCTTGAGATTTCTACCCATGCATATTTATTCCCTTGCTCTGGAATGATTTCTAAGCCATTGCTGTGTGCATTTCTAAGCTGTTATGAATAAAAGAAAACAACCCCCGGAGCGCACACAATAAAAACAAGCGGCAACGCTGCAGCCGCGCCACGAGGAAACGTCCAGCCCCTGCGACTGTTCCGTCCTGCGGTGCTGGTGTAAGTGGTTTGCACATCCCTGGACTGAGCAAAAGGCACCATTTAATGCAGGATGAGGGAAATAGCTGCAAAACTGGTGCCAGTAAACCTGCGTCTTCCCAAAAGGCCCTCTTTTTTCAATGTACAACCATGCCCGTCACCATTTCTAGGCAAGGGCATGCCACTTGTATAACCACGGTGATAAACTGCACCGGTAACATCTCAAGGCAAGAAGAAAAACATCCCTTTGAGGCCAAAATAAGCGTCCAATCTCCCCATGCCACCTCACTCAAGCTGTGAAGGTCAACCGCATCCTCAGGGCACAGTGGCACAAAGTCCCCACTCCCACCTCCTAGGAGTTCCCCAGTGAAAGCCCCGGTGCTCAGCCACAGGCAGCAGCTCAGCCACCTTGGCCACCAGCAATAAGGACAAAGAGAGGAATGCCCATGCAAAACCAGGAATGATCTGTATAAATTAGTGCAAGTCAGCTATGTTATAAGCTGATCGAAAGGACAGACCATAGAAAATGGGCGTAATAAATACCAGCCTTGTGAAAAGCCGTTGGGCCTGAGTGGGTTTAGAAATAAAACTGTAAATACGATTCCAGGGGATGACAAATACTGTCAATAAAAGCTGGGCGCATCCCGGTGCCAAGGCAGCACTTGGAGAGCCTCGTCGTGTCTCGCCGGCTGCGTCTTGTTCGTAAGACCACAGTATTTCATCGGGGCGCAGCTGCAGGCAAAGCTCGATGGAGCGGAAAAGGAGACGGGGTGAGCCACAGCAGAGCTACCATGTGGTTTAATTTTCAACTTGGACAGTTGTAGAAGGTTTTAATAGGAGTAAAATGTAGTTTTACTTAACCTCAGTCCAGGGGAGCTGTTTTTCACTACAACTAAAAGTAGGGAAGATAAACCAGTTGGAGGCAGATAACGGGCATGGGAAATTTTAGCCCAAAGGGTTAAAGCCTGGTAAAGGTGTAAAGCAACCATAACCAGTTTAGTACCGCAATATATCAGAAAAAAGCTCAGCTGTCAAGAATGCAGCAGTTCCATGTGTGTGCAGATGCATTTGAGGGAGGAACATGCACTGCTGACATTGAAAAAACACAACACAAAAATAAGAAATATTTCAAAATACATCCAAATTGGAAACTCTACCATTAAAGCTGAGTTAAACACAGTAAAATATTGCTGTAGCTCTTTTTTTGAAGCCCTGAAGTGCTACTACAACAAAAATAAACATGCTGATAAAATATTAGAGAAGAGCGATGCCAGACTCCCGGAGATGTGAATGACCAATTTGCCCAAGCCGTGCTTCAGGCCCGGCTCCAAAGCTGGCTTCCCAGCCCAGGATCCCAGCTTAATGGCTCACAGATGTTCTCCTGTAAGAAAAAAAAGTTGAATGTGTTTATTTCTTTCACGGCACAGGCCAGAGGGCAGCTAGGGGAGCAACTGGAAACCTGTGAGTTGCAGTTACTTGATCGAGTAACCCGTCTGAGAATGTTGCCGTGCAAAATTATTGTCACCCCCCCCGCCTCCTCACCCCCCCCAAGTTTCAGCAGCAAGTAAGAGTTTCGCTTCCATCTGAAACTCAGGGGGGAAATTTAGCTAACCCAGAAAAGCAACATAATGCTCACAGTTTGTGAAGAACCAGGGATTTTTCATGCCACAGCCTTAAGGCCACCTCATTTTTTTTACACCCTCAGAGAAGCCAGGGGGGCCATGCGCTGCTCAGCTCGGTGGCAGGGCATCACGATGCAGGAGCAGGTTGGGCACTCCAGCCAGGGCAGGGTTCACTGCCTGCTGTGCCAGAGTTGCTATGAAGAGACATCGCCTTCGGGCACAACCTGTCTTCTCGGCTCACCTCCTTCCAGGCAGCTAGTGCAGCTGCAGCCATCAGTTTCTCACCGAGTGCCCTTCCACAGCACCTTGCTCTTCCAGAGCAGTAGGTGAAGGGCTTAATCCCTTAGGGAAAAGAAAAACCAAGGTGTTATGAGGGAGAAAATAAATCTGTCGCTTAGGACAAGGCAGCTATTACAAAGTTACCGTTACCACCCCCACAGCATTGGTATTTGATTTTACTCATGTCAGGGTTGGTTGTAATAGGGGACGAGGAGAGGCACTGTCTTGCACCCAGGCTGTGGAGGGAGCAGTGGGGTAGGTGGCAGGCTAAGACAGAGCAGTACAGCTCGTCTGACATGGAAATGGGAAGGATAACAGGACCCGAGCTCAACCCACAGCATCAACAACTCTACTTTCTGGGTGCCTGCATTGCACAGAGCAGTAAAATCCTAGGCAAGAGTTAAGTATTTCACAACAGTCCTGTAGATACAGGGTACTGAAGTCCTCTCCAGGGCCCTAACCACTGCCACTGAAAACAAACATTCCATGTGAATATGGGACACTTCTAGGGGTGGCAGGTATGGGTGCCCAGATACAAACAAGCATTCCTCAAAAGGCACAAAATATACGTGATCTTCCCATCCTGCTGACCTACAGCTGAGTGATACCCCACAGAGTGCTCAGCCGAGGAGAGATGGGGAGGTAACACCTCACCCGGGGTCAGAAGCCACGTCACCCTCCTCATTTGAAAGGGTTTGATTTCTGGCAGAGTCTCTGCAGAAGCCCTTGCCATGTGGCAGACCCCAGAGCACAGCCAGGAGCCCTGGGATGCCCTGGAAAAGCCAGAAGAGCAACTTTTTTCTCTTATTTCTATAACCAGAGATCAGCCTACATACAACTTTCTAATCCATTTTCAAATGCTACCAAGAGAAGCCTTGCAGAAAAAATCAGATGGATATGCTAAAGATTTTTTTCTTATTATTTCCCAGAAAGCAATTTTAGGCTTGTTCGTTTCTTTTCACAGAACATCTGCAATTATTCCCCACAACTGTAATTGCTGTCACTGTCTTCTGAAAATGACAATGGCACTTGAACAGCCTCCTTCCAAATAATTGCAGGTACTTTCTGTTCCTCAGGGGAGCGCCTTTTTGATGCGCAGGGCTTTGCCTCTCAGCACCTCTGCCCTTTCCCAAGAGATGTGCATCATGCATCTGCTGTACTGATATCCCAGGGGCTGTGGCCCTCCACTCACCAGTATTCCCAGCATCACGGCACTCGCAGCTGGACGGGAAGCGGTACAGCCCCAGCAGAGTCTGCAGATCCCATCCCAGCCGCGGGAGCCGGGTGCCTGATTCTCCACGTGCCCTGCCGAAAATGTGCTCTGCTGGGTGCCTGAAGGCCACACAGGGTTGCTTTTTCAAACCTGTCATATAAGCTGGGTGATGCTCAAACGAAAGGCAACTGCAGCGTTGCTCTAAAGGGCTTGATAAAACATTGAGCACGTAGACCTCTGACAACAATGCGTCCATTCTAGGAAATACGTTTGGGCTATTCTAAGGCATTACATCTTTACAGCCCAAATCTCGTTAGTTTCCAGCAGGAAATCAGAAGATGGCTAACATGCAGTATTTCCTTAGATTGTGCCAAAACAGCCATCTGGTGGCTGGGTAAATGCAAACGGATTGGGATTTTCTTTAGGCTATTGAAGACTATTATGCAAATAGGTTACCAATAAGAGGTTGTGTTTCTGGGTAAAACTGTCAGCCTTTTACCATTCGACGCTCCAGCTTTGCTCATGGCTTTCAGCAGCATTATTCCTTATGCTGCTGACTACACACTTGCACTTACATGTTTTCTTATTTTTTGGCTCAGTGGAGCAAGCAGTCAGCTCTTCCCTCATTCCTGAGGGCTATCAGGTTACAGCAAATGCTGTTCTGCTCCTATATACTTACCCAGTGGCATATTAAAAATGCATATTTTCCATTTTATTTTTCTCCTTGCCAGAGTTGGGTTTAATGCCACATTTCTTCTCCCACTTGCTAGGTACTGTTAACAAGCAACTAGCTTATGCCCAGATGTAAAAATGCAGGCAACAACACATGCCCTGTTGAACCCCAGCTGGGATATAGTCCCTGCAAGTCACAAAAGTGCCAGTTTATTTTTAACGAAGGAAATTTATAGTGCAACCCTGCAGCTAAACTATTTTTGAGTGTATTAGTTTTTTGAGGAGGTAGGAGGTGAAAGATGGGTGTAGGGAAGCCGCCTGTTAATGGGGCAGCCTCCAGCAGCTGGGTGCATTCCTGCCCCACTGATGCACACTATGGCAAGACCCAGAGGAGCCACAGTCCCTGGCGGTGGGGTACCCGCCTGCCCCTCTGCCCTGCCCTGAGGATGCAGTGGCACCGTGGCACCTGCATGGCCATGGATGAGCACCCACTGCTGAGGTCTGAGAGACGTTCAGGGCCCTGTGGCTCTTGGGTTTTGTTCCAACTTTGAGCTCCATTAAGTTACTAAAATTGAAAAGAATTTTTAAAACAAGCAGAAATATGGTGCAGGCTCGTTAGAGCTGCGTGCTGAGGTCTGCCGGGTGGTGAACATCCACCTGCCTTTTCCTTGCCCACCCCTGCCATGGCTCAGCTTAGCGGGTTCATCTAAGTCCTGGAAGAAAGAAGTCAGTATAAAATCCCGTGGGGTAGGTTTGACTCCCAACAGGCATTACCCGGTACTGCTCCAGCAGCCCGCACCACCATTCAGTTGCCCAAAGCCTGTTATCTGTCCTGAGGAGAAGCCCAGACGCCAAGGCCAACACCTGTCTGTGTCTTCCCTTCCTTCTCCCCGTGCTTCATCAGCCCCCTGCTCTCAGGTCAAAGCACTTTGTCTTTGTGCACAAGTGGTAACTGCGGGACCTTGTTCCCAGGCTCCAAACTCTTTAGGTCCTGGAGCAGGTTTACTGTATTGCACATATGTGTGCATTCATCAGTGGAATCAAAAAAAAATATCTATCCAACTGATTTTTTTATACTTGTCTACAATTAGGCTAAACACTGTGAATCATTAAGTAGGACTGATGCTAATAA
This sequence comes from Jacana jacana, assembly GCA_013400555.1. Lineage (NCBI taxonomy): Eukaryota > Metazoa > Chordata > Aves > Charadriiformes > Jacanidae > Jacana > Jacana jacana. Next base: position 66,012 of record VZTM01004356.1, read on the forward strand.
TATTCTTTTACAGATGTGCTAGAAACTGTTAGCATACGCATCTCAAGAGGCAATTTATCACTATCATAATTCCCCAAAACACCGAGAGGAGGGTTGGAACTGCTTTTCTCACCGCAAAAAAGGGTGAGAGGTTCAGCCTGAAAATACATTTGTGACTGGGTAACTGCCACATGCAAAGAGCATGAACTAGAGGACTAGTCAGACAGAGAAGGACAGTAAATCATATGGATGTAAAAGCATATTACCATTCAAGCTAGAAACATTGTTTCAAGGAATTATATTGTTTGTTGGAATTATATTTTACTTTCTCTGAATTAAACATATAAACAAGTATACCACTACTCAGTGAAATCAGAAATCACTCAGTGATTTGGTGCCTCACTACTTGGATTTATCTCTGCCCATACCATTATGGATGATGAAGAACAATTAAATGCATTCATTAAGTAATGATCTTACCAGTGGAAAATATGTGAAATCAAAAAGTCAAAAAAGTCAAGGAGAAAAATGTATATATTTCTATTCTAATAAGATTTACAGCAAGGAGGCCAGGCTGGTATTTCTAAAAGGTCGTTTTCCTGTGCAAGTAACCAGCAATGAAAATACCAGAATCACGTATTCCAAGGATTCACAGTCCTAGCAGCCAGAGGTAGAGAGCTTATGTGGCCATACTGTAACTCTTAAACTACAAAGGGATCTACATCTAGGTTTTATGGCAACTCATGAATCTTCAGCAAGAGAGCTATGTTATCTTTCTTTGCTTTATACAAATATAAGCATTTTGATTCCATCCTTTGGAAAAATCCAAAAGATTTTTTTATTCCATATAGCATGACCAACATGTGAAAAGAAAACAGAGGATGCTTGATGTAACTTTCTCAAGGAAAACGAGTGTGAACTCACCTCTAACTCTCCTGGGAAACCATCTCATTCCAAACATGAAAACAAGAGGAAAAAAACATAATGGACTGAACTTGAAACTTGAGTTGTTTTTTCATTTCTGTTTGAAGTAGTTGAAAGTAAAGCATTCATCCTTCAAAAGCACTGAAGCTGATGAGACTGATTCTCAAACTGAAAAAGGACACGAGACTTCTGTCAATTCCAAAAAAGGTTATTCAGGACAAAAGAAATCTGCTTTACTGCTGGTCTCTGTTGAGACCTCGGATCTTACCCAAGGTATCTGGGCTCTGAAAACAATACTAAGCAAAATGACTTTCACCTAGATCGCATATTCCTACTGTATGCAGAACCTGCCTCAATTGCTCCTGCAATAAAGGATGATTTACAATCCTGCTGTCTTTGACAAAAGAAAGTTTAAGTGAAAAACCCCCTCACAAAATCTCCCTTATTTACTTGAGTTCATCTAGCTACCCTAGGGAAGAAACCTGGGACTAACTCAGGCAGATTTTTGGACTCCCAGTGATTGCAGTGGAACCTGGTCTCCTGAAAAGCTTGAAGAGACACAGATTCACAAGTGCCTTGCAAGGCATTGAACAGGGCTGTACTCCAAACCCTGGGGAATGTCAAGGTGATGCTGAAAAACACTCAATAACCTGTTGAGGGACTGGGACCAAAAGAGACTGTATTGTGCTTAAAGCACCAGGAGAGCTTCTGTTGGAAGAACTGTAAGATCTCTTCCTTATTTTACCTAACTAAGGAAAAAAGAATTCAGTTAAAGAAAAAAAAAAACTCCACAATGCTATTTCTGAAGCTGATGAAAAGATAGGATCGGGCTGGTCCCTTCCAGAAGCTAGGCTGCAACAGAACTGCACTTTCAGTTGCATTTGACAGAAGCACATTTTTCAACAAAACCTCTTCAGTCTCAAAGCCTTTTGATGCTGCAGAGAGCGCTACTTTTCTCCACAGCGGGCTGAAGCTGCTTCTCGCGTCTCATTTCAACACACAACAGCTGTTTTCTGCAGCAAAACATTCCACAACACGTAGTGTTTGAGGCTCCTTCACAGAGAGTCTTTGCATGAGTAATCTCTGAGCAATCACAAGGTTTCCTCAAGAGAAGCTCCACAGCCTAGGGCAGATTACTGGGCTCTGCCTTGGCATCAAGTGTCCCAGCTGAAACACGTCCTGGGGCCGAGAGGTAAGAAGACATCAGCAAGGAGGGAAAGGCCAGAGGCACAGTACCTCACATCATCTTGCATTACACTGCCTCCCAGACCCGCTGAAGAGAGCGCTCCAGCAAAGTCGTTCTGCTTTGATAAAAATCGGGTGCAATTCAAGAAGCTTTAGCCAAAAGGCAGGGTGGAAGCCACACAACAAGGAGTTCTGCAGCACAAACCTCCCAGATTTTTATCCCTGAAGCCATAGGTACCACTTTCAACTCAGAAGGCAGAAAGGAGAGGGAGAGGGAAATTGTGGGGGTGAAACCCAGGGCACGTGGTGGAGGTGAATGGGGGCTTGACTCACGATTCCCTAGGGGTGAACAGGGTTCAAGTGAAAAAGGAATTTTACTAGGCTGAGATGAGGATTCCTAAAAAGGAAATTGTTTTCCTCCTTTTCATCGACAAAAAGATTGTTCCAGTGACAGAGTTACCATGGAAACCGATTTTGAGAATAACAAGAAAGCATTTATGGTACAGAGCTTATTTTAAAAGATGGTGAACCAGCAGCATCCCATTCCCCTCACTGGACTGATAACCTGATCAGATGGCCCAAAGAACTAAATTAACACGTTTTAAAGTGGTGTGGAATGGCAATGCTAAAAAGAGCTGTCACAGCTTTGTATGGCTGTGCTTTTATGACCTTCAAAGCTATGGACAGGGAAATCAAAGGAAAGTTTCTCCCAGGACACAGCGTTAGCCAGGCTGGCTGGCACCCTATCTCTCAACAAGCAAATTCCAGAGACCAGTGAACACCTCTCCTCACACCAATTAATTAGCCTGTCATTTTCTTTTGAGTCATTCAGTTTTACTACGAGGGAGGGGGGGTTTCTCCCCAACTGACTGAAAATCAACAGCTGTCCAACGCAAGGGTATGCATGACTGACCAAAATGAGGAGGGCAGCACTCCTGCTCGCCATGGTGCCTTTACACTCACATGTTTCACTTCATCCTGTGGCTGCTGCACAGACAAGGGAAATGGAGAAGCACCTGCTACCCCAAGGGCTATGGTGATGCTGACTGCACACCTTGGTGGCAAATATTTTCCTCAACAGCAGTGGAGAAGTCGCGAAAAAAAGCACCTCACGTTACCTGTAAAATCTAGCATACACTGAAACAAGCACATAGCCCCAAATTGCCCATCTGTGATTGACTCCATCTGAAGCAGAAACAGGTCACCCCTTCCATGAGAGTGTGGATGGGTTTCCCCATATCCCCAGCCTGCCGATCTCTGAAAACCCAGGAGAAGCTGTGACCTTTTAGAAGGGCCTACCATCTCTTGAGTCTGCTCTTACAGCAAAGGAGTTCATTTCTGGCAGAGTAGTCCTTAGGAAGGAGGAGGAGATACTACCTTGGTACAGCCAGAGGTATTCTCATTGGGAAAGCATCCCTCTGCAGCAGGGGATAAAAAGTCAGCATGGTTATTGCAAGCAGGAAGTCACTGGCACCGAAAATTTTCTTTCCCATTAAATAGAAATGCAAGCTAATAAAAGCTACTTGTATATATTACCCCCAGATTACCCATCTTGGGAGGAGCCATGTGAGGCTGCAAGGGATAATACTCATTCTTTGTGAAGAAGAAAAGTCTGGTTTACATTGATCTGGGATTCAAGCATGAGGTAGAAATAAGAGAAGACAGTGCTAGGGTCTCTCTCACACATATAATGTTAAATGTTTTTTAATTATCTTTTTTTCCCCTCATCTTCAGTCTTTGCTCAGTTTTGTATTTACTTTCTATTTTCATTGCTTCTCCTAGAACTTTGAAGGCTGAAGGACAGGAGGCTGGATGTGCATTATCTCTATTCCAGACTTCAAAGAGAAAGAATACGTGGATGTGAGCTTTAAACTAAAGGGAATAATCCTCTGTTAGCACTGCCACAAAATTTTTCATGCAAGGCTATCAAGAGTTTTTCAGTTTTCCAGCAGATATGAGGCTGTTCTCTGCACACAAGTAACTGAGGAGCAGTATCTCTCTTCACAGCCACCCACAGCACTGGATGCAGAACCTCACAGCCCAAACTCCCAGGGCCAGCCTCTAACGGCTAAAACCCAAGATAAGATGACACCTGTCAGGTGGAGCATAGACAAGAGCCAAACTCTGGGCCTTTGCAGGATGTGAGTGCAGAAATGGAAAAGAAAATTAACTCAATCATATCTGGATGCTTTTTGAAGTACTTGGCAATCAAGCAAGTCTGTAAAGGCATGTGATGCAGAAATGTTTCAAGTAGACTGGTGCTGCTCAGAAGGCTCTTCCTCTACTGGCTTCTGTCAAAATTTCTTTCGATTTAGTAAAAGTTGAAACCACATGTCCCACCATCATTGCTGTGGTTCATACAAGAGGTGACAGAACTGTCCATTAGCAGTGTCTCCTTGAATGAAATTAAAGCCTCTGAAATACAGAATCTTGAAAAAAATTACCTTGTCAAGTAGATAGCTTGATATCAAATGTGTTCTTTCAGTAACTCCATAGTACACTTGCACGCTTGGTCCTCTGAATTTTACTGGAAATGGTTGCTTACACTATTGCATACTGGTTGATGATGTAAAAGCACTTACAGTAGAGTACAAGTATTCACCGCTCACTTGCCAAGATAAGCACTTGTTAGAGTTACTGTATCCAAAAAAAGTGGTCTAAAAGAGCTGAGAGGGCAACTGCTTTCAAATGTAGGTCTAAGTGTAGATCTTCATACTGCTTTTTAAGAAGCGAACATTCCTTCCTCTGGCCTTAATTCAGGACAAAGATATACTAATCAATAATAGCAACCACAGAAAGGCAAAAAACTTTACAAAAACCTGTTGCCATTGTTTTCTATCTGCTCCCTATCAGAAGCTGGATGACACAGCTGGGGTTTGGTATAGGAAATATTTGCACAGCAAGTCAGGAATTAATGCTTTTCGCTTACATTTTTCTAATTCAGGAAGCCAGTCCAAAACAGAGGTCAGACATTTCCCACTCTGTTGGCTCAAGACTGACAAGGCAAAAGCCTAAAAAGAATGAAAAATTGAAATGAAAAAATTTGAAATTAAATTCTTTTTAATTTCCCAAGTTCCTATCAAGTTAACAGCCAAATTTGCATATTAGTAAAGGGCACTTAACAGAAAACACTTATTAGCATAAGCATTGAAGAAAGAATAAGAACAAAAATACACACCCCCAAATTGCAGAGTTTTATATCACCTCTACTCACAAGAGTGAAGATGTCTCTCCTATCCAGACCTGCATGATTTTCCTAGGTTTATATAATCATCTAATGAATTACATATTTAATGATAAGGAAAGGACTCCTGGACATTTTTCTTTTCTTCTTTTCCTGGTAAAGCAAAAGACAGCTTCAAAGATGTGATAACCAATTTTGAACAAAGCATTTTAAATTGAAGTTTTGATTTTGAATTATTTTAACTGTTTTCATTTTTACCGCCTCCAATCTAAGGACAGAACAGTAAACCAGTACTTCCATAACACCTTTTCTTGAAAGGACCAGAAAAAGTTGATGGACTCCAAAGATACGTTTGAAGCTCACTGAACCTTTGACGGTAGTTACATCAAAACCAGAACTTGTCAACATATAAAGCCAAGCGCTTTTTTCCCTTTTTATTTTTCTTTAATAGCTGAGGATGCTAATGATAAATACCTAAATGAAATCAGCACATACTGAAAAAGGAAAAATAAGGCTTCTTGCCTCTTCTCAGACGACACCACGACTGGTGTTTTGGAGCTTAGTGGTGTTACTTCTTACATATTCTTCTCAAACAGGTACAACATTAATGACCGTGTAATAACAATCAGGTCTGCTACAGAGCCAGCTTTTTAATCACTGGTCTAAGGAACTGACTGGATTTCAAAAACATAATGAAAAGCATATTCCCTGGAATATATTTGAAGAGGAAAGAAAGTCCACAGAGGAATATAGCTTATGATGATGATTGATGTCCTGCAAAGAAATAATCAAAAAGCATTTCTGCCACTGGGAGTATGTCTTTGACCAACTACAGCATAACAGGGAAAACAAAATAAATGACTCAATAGTCAATTAATTTTTCTAAGAAAATTAGAACAAGATATGAAAATCTGACTTTTATCTTCTTTAAAAACCTTCAGAATGCTAGGATCAGCCAGATGCATTATTTAGATGGCTAGTAATGCTAATGCAAGAAAAGATGATGTGATTGACTTGTTTCCTATAGTTCCCCCTGCCTTTTAAAAAATAATTAAAAATACCCCAGAAATAGGAAAGGAAAAAATGTAATTTTTCTCACTGCAGAAATGAGAAAAAACAACTTTTTCACCTCAACATAACAATTTGATCTCAAAATGCCACCAACACACAGCCTAAAGGCAGGGGACATAAACAAAGGTAGCCAGGGAAAGAGGTGAATCCCTGTAAGACATGGCTTTGGTAGGCAGGTGGTAACTCAGGCCCTTTTCAAACACAACTTCTTCCTCCTCTGGCTTTCTCTAGGAGCCATAATCATTAAAATAGCCTTTTCCTTTGGGGTTCAGCAACAGCAGAGTTCAAGTTCATCACCTCACCTGAGACAGGTACCCCTGGGACTGGTTATAGGATTTGCTTTACAGCAGGGCACCAAGAGATCCGTAAGAGTTTTTGAAACAAAAGGATGGACTATTTTTTTCAATGAAGTTTTCCATATGGAAAAGCTCTTTGTTCCTCAGAATATGTTAAGTTTTCATCAAACAACTGGAAATAGAAAATTGCCCAGCAGGTTTTGCTTGAAAGCTGTTCTTTATAAATACCTCACCAGTATTACTTTTTTTTTTTTCCAACAAGAAAATTTTTCTGACTAGGTCAGGTAAAGCAATGACCAGATAATCAAATTATCCATAATATAAAACCCGTTCATTCATTTGTAGGGCATTATAAAGCTTCTGAAGTGACCCTGAAATGGTCACTTAGTGGTGCTTGTGGTGGTGTTCACAGACGTTTCTGCCCTTTAGTCTTCTTGACCCACAATCTTAAGCTGCACATGCAGCTTAAAGGGGCAGTTCTAATGCACAGATGCTTGCCTTCCTGCGTGCCTGTGCACTGTAAGGTGTGTGCCGACAGGCAAGTCGGCAAGAGGAGGAGTAAGGCCAACAGCCATCTGTACAGCCTGCAGTGTGTTGCTCCTTCAGCCTATGTAGATTCTGTAAGCAGATCTGAAAGGGAAATGACAGTGGAAGGATGGAAGATAAAACACAAAAGGAACAAGGAAAAAAGGAAGTTGAAGAGAAAAGCTACTGCTGCTGTGAAGGCAGATCCCTTAAGCACAGGAACGCTTGCACAAGCACAGTCTCTAGACAGCAGCTACCTGCACATGAAGAATTCAGCCACCTGCGTGACACTAAGGATTAGCCAAGGACTTCAGCTCTTGAAGCCACCAGACTTGCACTTCTGGGAAGTGCTGATTCTCAAGAGCAGGCGTGATACCTAACTGCTGTCTGAGTAAAGCCTTAGGTGATTTTACAGTGCCACAAACCCCCAGACTAATAATCACAGCTCCACAAGCAGGAGAAGTAACAAAGTCCAACTGCCAAGAGACCAATTTCCTAGATATCTGTTCCTTCCCACTGAAAGGATGCACGCAGCATCCCTTCTCACCCCCAAGTGATGGTGCCAGACCCTCACATAAACTCCACCACCAGCAGGCACTAAATGCTCCCAGGTCTTTTACAAGCATCTTTGACATTTTTCCTTCCTCCTCCCACCTCCAGCACGCTCTACCCCTTCTCGAGTCCCTATGCTGGCAGGTGGGAAAGGGAAAGCCTGTATTTATCAGGCAGGCAGCCAAGCAAAACAGATAAATTGTGAGTTCGCACTGCAGGCCCTCAGACTAAATTTGGCTGAAATCCACTACAAAATTTAAGAACATTGGGAAGGAAAAGGAGGAGAGAAATAACAGAAAATGTAATCCTACAAACCTCGCCTCTACAAGAAACAAGGTGAAGATAAGCACCAGCCAGATATCTGAGCAGTGGAAATACACCTGGGCAAGAGAAGGGCTCTGTAAGGAGCTCCTGCATCACACTTCTTAGTCATCATCACAGGCTGGGTTTATTTTCCCATTGTTCTCCCAGTAAGTTTCAGTTCCAGCTTCACCACTCAGTCACAGTGTCACTGTGTCATTTGCTTCAGAGTCTGGATTTCCCCTTTTAAAACATGTAAGCTATTACACCCCAAAAAGGTAATGACATTTCAGAGGATGCATTAATGAAAGGTTTAGCGGCTGAATTACATCAAAACTAAACCCTTGTGACTGCTAGCATTTTAATGCTCTGCCAGTACCACAAAAGGAGCCCTAGAGTTCACGTTTGGTGTTGTACAGAGCATACAGATGGCTAGTTAGAAGAAAAGCTGAGGCAGAATATAGGTTGTTGCAGGGCAGATACAGCCAGCAAGCCTTTAAAGAAAGTTTAAGATTTCTACGTAGATCAGGTACAAGCAAGTATGTTCTTTTGTTTGCTTCATTTGCTTCACAGTGGTTAGTCAACATCAATCCCAAAGAGTAGGTTTACCCAGTACCTCAGCCTGGTACTGTGCTGATAAACTGCTCCTAAGATTCTTTTGAAAAGCTGAAGCTGATACAAACAATTGCCTTTGATTTTCACACTTTGTACTAGTAGCTGCTTTAATTATAAACCTGAATTGTAGTAAGAGCCTGATCTCCTGACTTAAATGTAACTGTTGAACATATTTACCTTACATGGGCAAAAAACCCACAGGGCAGAAGGGAAGAAAAAAAAAAAAAAAAGAGGAAGACATATACATAATAGAGCTGTGACATAACCACAAGAGTGACAGCAGAAGGTAGCATTAAAACCCCACCATTTTTGTGCTAGATTCTTTAGAAATATCCCAGATTCTATCTCAGGAAAATTCTGAAGACACAATCTGGTACCCAAGATCAGATTGATTCTTTTCATTTTTATTATAGGCTAATAGCCAAAAACATCTCAGGAGAAGGAAACTCATTTTAACTATTAGTGACTTTTAACTCAGCAGAAAACAAAAGTCTCTACTTATCTTAAAAATTGAAGTGACCACACATCTCAAACCACATAATCATACACGGTTTCATACTGTGGGATTTAGCAGCCTGCTGCATATCTTTTTAAGAAGAAAACCTTCTAGAAGTGAGCAGATGCAGCAGTCTGAAAGTGTCTTGGATTATTCAAGACATACATATTGTCTCTTTCTGTCTCAGAATGGATCTGGATTTGCTTTTTCTTTTGAAAGTCACCTACACTAAAAATGCAGAATCATGAGAAAGGTAGCACAAAGTAAATCAATTCCACTAGAGGAATAAACATCAGCTTCTGATAATGTTCTGCTCCTTCCATGCCTCTCCAGCTGAAAAACTTCCCTTCTGGTTGTTGCAAAATTGTGCCCCTAAAGGAGGAGATAAATTCTCCTGCCAGGCTTGCTCTCCAACACCAGAAGTAGAAGACAGGAGTGGAAAATAGAGTATGACTGCATGTCTGTGTTCTATTCTATACCTGTAAAACAAAACCAAAACTCAGCAGAAAATTACATTCCTAGAAATACCTTGTGCCTGAACTATTTATGTTTTGTGTCCAAAGCATGAGGGCTGTGTGACATTTTAAAGGTACTGCTCATGCTGACTGACTGTAGTATCTCTAAGCAGGTGTACCCCAAGTATAGTTATTTAATTGCTATCTATTATATTTAATGGTTTTATGACAGTTCGCAGTGTTTTCAGACTACAGACAGGAAGCCACAATATTGCAGCTAAACATACATAGCTGGTCATCCTCATTTCCTTCTTGAATTCAGAAAGTAGCCAAAGCAGAAAAAATTAGTAAGAAACCCTCATCCCCACCGGTACCAGAGGAAGCCTTGGTGCACTAACTGCTACAGGCCATAAATTACCTGAGACTCCTTGGCAAGTAGAAGTTAAGCCATGTGAAAGTGATTCTAAGAGGTATAAGAACCATCAACAAGCTCATGTGCTCAACCTTCCTTCATTCAAACAAACCTTTTGAGTCATCATGCTCTCTTGTCTGTGGCATATACGTGCTCTCCAATGTAGATGTGCCAAGGAGCTTGTGTCTCCTTTCCGGTGGTACAGAACAGATTCACAGGAAAAGAAAAAAAAAAAGAAAAAAAAAAGAAAAAAGAAACATTTAGCAAAATAAAAATCAAAATCACTTAAGAGAGATATTCTACAAAGAACAGAAAAAGCTCTTTCTTTAGTGTTTCACAGCACAAAATCCAAGAGTAAGAACAACCACCCAAGCTACGTGTGTACCGGCACTTTGGCTTGGCAGCATCGGGCAGCTTTGGTGGACAACCCTCCTTTCGTTGGGCAAAAGCCAGGCCTGGCAGGAAACACTGCATTCAGCTCAGTACTACTTACTCACATAGGTTTTACCGGTTTGCAGCCAGTAATCAGTTACTAACACGTTTTATGTTAAAAACTGACCATATTAGGAATAAAATCTTTTCAAACATAGAAAAGGAAAGGTCTCCATCGTAACAATGTAAGCACGGTGACATTTTACTATGTGTCAGGCATCACATACATTTTCCTTTAGGCAACAGATAGCTTGCTATGCTACCTCTATACGAGGAAAATCTTCCACTTGGTATCTTCCCAATAACTTTGCTCTCTTCATCATGGGATGACAATAGCCAGGGGCACACCTGAAATCCTTGGATTTTAACACACACTGAACTGCTTTTTAATTGGAAAGGTCACAGGAGACAGACTTCTGAGCATATATCCAGCTAAATGTCACCTTTCCAGCAATACTCTCATCAGAGGTTACATAAAAGACAGACAGACAGACACTTTCCAGCAATACAGGCATCTACCTCACAGCAGGCCTGTCTGCCTTGTGAAGGTAAAGCTGATATCCTCCAGAGCAGTGCTGCAGAAATGCTCTCTTGCAATCCCTAGCTGTAGGAGGTACGAAACCAGCCTGTATTCTCTACCCCTCTTATTTGTAGCCACACCTTGATCAGAGCTAGAAACCAGAAGTTGATAAAAAGTGAGGTGTTCATGAAATATCACCAAACAAAAACAAGTTATTCTGAAATGTATTAGTTTGGTTGGCTGCTTTTTCAGTCTGAAGTTGCTCAGCATCTTCAATTCAATTTGAACAGCAAACTGAATTTGGTTTCTTGCATCCCAGTTTAGCATCCTAACTCTCGTTGCACTGTGGTGTGAATGGATGGATAGGTGCTCTTTGCTCCCTCTCCTGTGCAGTAGCGATCATGAACAGAGAAGCTTTCTTGGTGCCAAATCCAGCACATTTGCTGGAACAGATAAATCTGATGAACTAGTGTTTTCCAACAACAAACAAAATTTTGTCACTAAACTTACAAGCCATTCTAGCGATGCAATAAAGGACAACTTGAAATCAAGCCTCAGCCCTTCTACTCACATCCTTGTTGTCTTCACTGTTTTCCATTAATGGATTCTGCATCTTTTCTATTCCATTGTTGCAATAAGGGAAAAGTTCATTCTATTCCACAATGTCTTCTGTCATTTCCACTCCAAAGTCTTTAATGTGTTTAAACATAAATTCCCGGAGGTTCCTGCTCTTAGTACTACTTCCAGTTAAGCAAAAGGAGAGTAAAAACAAGTCTCAGAACACCGTGATAATTACTCCCTATAACCCCCATCCACTCTTAGTTTGTCTCTCATAGAAAGAACCAAGTGTTTTACTGTCCAGAGAGTATACAAGGTAAAAAAAGGAAATGCCACAAATATTCTTAGAATTTTATTAACTTTAACAAAACCTGCTATTTAAAGGTCAATCAGCTGTTCAGAGAGGATTCATACATACATTCAAATGCCAACTGAGAATATTTAACAAACTATGTACAACTGTGTCAGCCATCAACTACCAAACACTAATCAACGTAATCAAAATCTTCTGGGATTCCAAAACTTTTGTCAATTCTGTTTTCTTCAAATCCAAATTTACGTTTGGCCCAGGACTTTATTGAAAAGATGTTATCTGTAAACAGAATGAAAAACATTCTTTTTTTAATGTTTAGGAAAACATAAATTATATACTTGGCCACAACAAAATCCTTCCCTTTGCATTCTCTCCACATATATGAAAAAGGTACATCGTGGGGAACATAATTTCTACGTGGATTTAGACTAGAAAATGGGAGGTTTTGTTAATGACATATTTTTACTCAGTATTAAGTAAAATATATCTTCTTTTTGGAGGATACCTTGATCTTTTCTTTCTCCTATGACAAGACTGAAAGCCACAATTAGAGTGTAAGCCTACTACAGAGTGATAATAAAAGTGTGACTATGCATAATAAGTATTTTATAGGTTCTTTTTCAACTAGACACCTACTGTGTGACCGTCTACAACTGCAAAAATCAGATCCAAACTAACCATAAGGTCCCTTCCAGTCCTGCATATGTTTGTTCAGACAATATATATTTTATTTGAAAGTAAATAAAAAAAAGAAAAAAAGAGATTCAAGTAGCTTTACTTTAGTCACCATTTCTGTTTTAGAATCACATTAATATTATTTTAACATATACATTTTTTTCAATTTAACATCCTTTTTCACTGCATCATTGATTAAAACCCACTACTTCATTGCTAATATCCATCAATTGCAGCATTCCTTAAGACAGGTAGTAGTCACTGTGGCTGCACACCTTAGAAATATTCTTTTTCTCTAACCTTAAGATATTTGGTTTAAAAACTGTCTCTCTAAAAGAAAAATATGCTACAGCATATAGCTAACTGTCCGATTAAATAGCAAAGTACCATTGACAGCTTTACCTCTCTTTGAGATTGACAACCTGTCACCCAAGTAGAAAGCCCTGCAACAGCACTCCTAGGAGTTATTTTCAAATATATAACAACTTTGTTTCTCTGTATGTAGCAACCAACCCAGGGCAAATGGAGATAGAAAGTACTAACAGTCGAAAGACAATGACTATCATATCTTGCTGCAGTTGGCATAACTGATGATAGTGAACAGTCCATCAGTAGTAGACGAATTCTAAACAAAAAAGGTACAAACTATTCCATATATTTTTTTGAAAAGGACATACACATTACTTGCTCTGCAAAATGGAAATGATAGCAAAGCTAAAACAACAGAAAATCGAGTTAAACTTCCATGCAAGTGTTATCACAGTGGTATTCAAAACTCTGCAGCACGTTTTCTGTATGTCAAAGCCGATGAATTAGTTTAAGAAATTCCTACTTTACATTAGCATCCACCATATGGTAGCAGTAATAAGGTTCCACGAAACACGGCACTATTCAGAAACAGATGAAAATTCAGAAAGAAAGAATTAAGCTTTCTGAATATTTCAAATTATGACAGTGCCAAACCAACCACCACTATTTCCAGTCTCTTTCTATTAAAATTTCCCTTGTCTTAAGAGATTTAAACTCAGCCAGTTTTAGCTGCCAGTTTTAACACGGTGTGCAAGAACAAATCTGTTGTGCTGCATTCACTACCAAAACTGACAAAAGGTATTAGTTTTGAATCATGATGATTTATAAGCAAAATATATTGCTGCATGCTTTTGTAAGTGAGGGCTATTCTATATCAAGTCTTAATAAAGTTTAACATTCTTAACAATAAGTATTCCTTTTGCTCAAATTCCTCTAGTCAGAAGCTGCGTTAAGCAATATAAATGGATACACACCAGTCCATCTATTGACGGCCTCCTTGGCTACTTTGTTTGTTTGTCCTGAAACAGAGAAAAAATCAAACAAAAAAAAGCATGAGAGTAGAATCAAACAAACATGATAATAAAATCATACAATAGCTCCAAGGCATAAAAATTAATTTTTTTCTTGATGTGACTTTTAGGAAAGCACACACTATAGGGAGATACTCTGCTGCTTCCAAGCCCCTCTTCTGTTTTATGCTTTTAAGGGTCCAACAACTACAAAGCCAAGTAAAAGAAAAACAGGAGCAAAGAAACATAAAATATGCCGTATGAACAACGTCAAGGTTTTGAAGTGTATTTGAAAATAAAATAATTCTGGTTGGGTTTGCCTGGGGGGTTAATTGTCTGTACCAAGACTGGAACTAGATACATGGCCTGAAGATACTAGAGGCAAGCGAGATGGAAAATATTTTATACTCCTCTCTATGCATAAGCAATCCACCACATAGGTATGCGTGACTCTACGGAGATAAGAACATAACAAGGATAACAGTCTATCACATTAGTCCAAAAGTTTAGCATCTATTTCTGGAAGGCCTCCCGGGCTTTGAGAATCCCCTCAGTGGAACCAAGACAAAATAATGCTCCTGGTTATTAAACTTGGCTTCCCTCCCTTACCACTGCTTCAGATCTAAATATATAATAGTAAGTTGCCATTACTACAAATAGCTTTTACATATTTTCCATGAGGCAAAACAGTATCAAAAAAAAATTCCTCTTAGATCACCTTGCTCCCTTTAAAACAAGCACTGATTCAAATCAAGCAGGCTGGCCTGGAACGTGGGAATTTATCAGAATCATTATGGCTCTCACGCCTACATATAACTGAGTTATTCCCAGTTAGTCTTGTTAGTACTTGTACGATAATACTCATTGGAAATGGTCAGCATGAAATTTGTCTCCAGGGGTACTGAGAAATGAATATATGATCAGGTATCCATTGTTATAAAGATTATGCCTCAGGCAAAATTAAATTATGTTGAAAAATCAGCTGCTAGCACACAGGAAGTTAAGCACTCATTATTCCACTCTTAATACTTCAATAAGTGATGGGAAAAAATGTGTAAATCGGAGTAAAATACCATTGCAAAACCAGTGAAGTTTCTAAAAATGGCCTACAATTAGAGAGTTTGGGCACAGCAGGGAAGAAAAACCAAAAAAAGAAAGATGGGGGGAAAAAGGGAGTAAGAAGGTGGCACTTTTGCTTGCTTGCATGCATCAGAAATTCAAGTTATTCCTCGCTTGAGAGAGACATTCCTAATTCCGTTGCTGACTTCTTGCTGCCACCCTTACTTGTTCAGTTCCTTCACTGGCAGCACTGACAACATACTGGCAGCTAATAACATTTTGAACAATAGTTTTCCTAACACTACTTAAAGCAAGTCTGCAGAGGAAGGGCTTTCACTGGGCAAGATTTTAAATGTTAGCTATGATACTTCCCTCAGCATTCTTCTGAAACTCTAGAGTAAAACTGGAAAGCTGTATTTGGCTCCAAGCCATGAAGTTTGAAATGAAGGAGGGGAAAGCAGGACGATACAAAACTGTGGATTCAGAGCTGCAAGGTGATGGCACCTGACAGCAGGGGAACCATCCTACTCCACAGAACATGTTAGGTCTCAGCAGAAACTTCTGCTTGGCTGGAAGCAGCTAACCAGCTGAGCCCTGTGCTTCTGCATCACACAGCAGCTCAAAGTTCCTGCAGCTTTCAGCACGCAGCCCTGTGCTTTAAAGCACAGTGACTGTATGGTATGGTGCATTAAAAACAACATAGTGGCAGCACGGTCCATTGTCCCCCTTCAAACATTGCTTACACATGTTAAAAACAGACGTGTTTTTAAAGTGTGCCTTCTTATCTCTATCAAAGAAAAGGCTGAGGTGACCAACAGACACAGGTTGGGCAACAGGGTGGTTTAGAATGGTGGTGGCTGCCTATAACCAAGTTGTGGCTACAGATGAAATCATGGTAGTATGAGCAGGAAGCTGTAACAGGGAAATCCCACAGTGGGCAGCACCTTCAATGACTTAAATCGCAGAGAAATAAGAAAAAAAAACAACCACAAAAGAAAACTCCCTAAAGTACAAGTTATACAAATAAAATGAAGAAATATTTTAATCATGTCATTCTTTCCATGCACCACCTAAGACTGATCACAGACTGGCAGCAAAATGTCATGGTTGAAGTGTGGAAGGATCACAAGCGGAGGCAAAACTTCAGGCTGGGGATGGTGACATTCAAACAATATGGTTGAATATCAAAGAAGGGGCTGACTCAGTCCTTCAGAGGCTGGGAACACATATGCCCCACATTACTCTGCTGCCAGGGGGCTCAGTGCTGAGGAAACAGGAGCCACTTGTAAAGCTTCAGGCATGTTACATCTCCAGGAAATGCATTCACAAGAGCTGCGGCAAGTGTTGGCTTCTTGCAATTTCGCACTTGCACTGGCCGTCCACACACCCACGCACATGATAGCACCATAGGGATGCAGGAATGGATTTATTCTGCCATCTTGAAAGTCACTTAGACCATCAGGCATAGAGTATCAACAGCAGAGCCAGCTACCTTGGCAAGTTGCAAGGTACCTGCATGTTCCTCACGTCCAGGCTGAGAAAGCTCACGCACACAAGACAGCTTGCACTGTCACTTGTCATCAAGTGAGACTGTCACTTGCCACTGCTGCAGGATGGCAGCTATCTGAAGGTAAGATTAAAGTACCTTGGGATCAGACTCAACTCTTGCCTACAATTCCACTGCAGGATCTTGTCTGCCTGCTCTATCCAACACAATGCCTGAAAGAGGAAGGAGAAGCAGGTATGGGCCATTATGGACATGTATCATCTGAAGACACCAGCTACATGTGCATCAGCACCGGCACCTTCCAGAGGCCCCCAACTCCATCACAACTGAAAGAAATGACAGAATCTCCACCTTGACCACTCTGTGGAAATGTTTTACAGTTGCTTGTTGGAACTTTCATTGATTGTATCATCTGTATGTGAACATGAATGGAGGGTGAAGGAAGAGTAGTAAAAGAGATAACCCCCCCCAGACATCCCTACTTTATTTACTGATGTAACTCAAAGTCATGCTACTTCTGACTGGCTACTCTTTAGCTCCACAGGATCATATAGCCATTGTCTTCCTGGTTTTCAGTTTGCACTGAAACAGAAAGTTTAAGACCTAAAGAAGAACTTAAAAATGTAAACACCAAAGAAGAATCAGTACACAAACTGTGTGAACTGTAAAAAGGAGAAACTCTGAGATAGTGCTTAGGGCAACTGGCTAATTGCCAAAACCACCACAACCATGGGGTTCCAAGCTCAGCTAGAGTCCTGCTGACCACAGCTGCTCTATCAAAACTTGATATTTGGCAGCTACTAAACAGTGCTCCAGTAGAGAAGCTGCGCAGGACAACGTAAGGGCCAAGTGTGCAGAAGAGGTGAAGAATACAGAAGGCAACATATGTTCCAGATGCTTCCAGATGTTCTCATGACCACTACTGGGCCCTAGTTACACTCTACTTCATATCTATACATCTGCACATAGCAATTGTATATATTGTCAGCCTATCTGGAGGCAATGGAATAATCCATTTGTTCTGGATATTACCTATTTATTTCACCAATCTGTGTGACAAAGCATCAATAGTCTTTCTTGCTCCCATGCCTGCAGGATACAAGTCACTCACTTGGCTGAGGCACACACCTGTACTCTCTGCTGACCAGTTTCAGGCACACTTGGGATTTTCTAAGCAGGAAAAGGGAAGCTTGCATTTTCATCCCTGCACTGAACAAAAGCAACCACTGTACGTACAGCAGCACAGGGCCCAGGAGCATCAGGCCTTGCAACAGTAGCCTGTTATGTTAGCAAAACACACCTGGAAATACACCCTAAACAGTGACAGACTAAGGGTCACAGAGTTAGTTTTGACCAGTCCTTATGGAAGTCTCTTCTTCCCTCAACTCCAGGTATCTCTGGAGACCTGCAGGGAACTCAAAATGCCCAGATTCTGGGAACCGAACCGTAGTCCTAAGCATCTGCCACCATCCTTATCACAGGGACAACCCCCTGTATCCCCTTAGAGGAAAGCAAAGGTAGTAAAAGGAAGGCCCAGCAGCCGTGAATGTCTAAAAAGAAAGGGAGAGAGGGTTCAAAACATGATTTTTAGAGCAGGCGAGTTACATCCTACCAGACACCCGCAGCGATTCAGGAGCAGACCAGAAGAGAGAGCTGACAAAAGGGCGAGTGGACAGCTATAGAAGGTGCTGTAAGAAGCTTTCTAAAGCAAACAGATAGCACCTGGTCAGGAGTGGAGGCCAGCAGCACAGAAACATTAACACAGAACTGTTTTAACAAATCTGAACTGACATTATATATTGGTTCAAATCTGAGCATGGACAGGCCACGTTGTTTCTGATCTGATTCAGTAAGACCTACAGTCATTTTCAGCATATTGAAGAACTACAGCCTCCTCTTTCCTCTTTATCTTCCTCCTTCCCCCACATTCGCTCACTTTTTTTTACTGGAAGGGATGGTGGTGGAAATTAAAAGTCCTATCTGCATTCCAAAATGGAACAGTAAAAAACTATTGGAGCCTCAAATATTTCCACAGGAGGAGAAGACCGCTACGTGCCTCATCAACACAATACACATGCTCCAGGACACTAAGTCAGATTTCAGACACTTCCATGGGTGAAAAACAATTGTGATAGAAACAACCACCACCATCTCTTCACAAACATTTTCCCAACCTACATTCACGTTCTTAAAAATTTTTTTAAGTCCTGCACATATCATTAAAGGAATGCTAAGGAAGCAGTCACTGAATAATATTCAAATTCAGATTGTAAAGGTAACTTATTCCAGTTCCAACAGCTGCTCACAACCACCCCTATAGACTTGGAAATGAAAAAAAGAGCTGTAGCTTTCTTTTCTCTCCTAGCTGCTAGTCTATCAGCTTCAGGCTAACTTTAAGGATCATTTTAAGTCATGTTTTTACACGTAAACAAAATTTTCAGGTTCAGGAACATCTATTTCTATACTTGTAAAACCAGCACAGTTTGGTGCCACTTTTGACCTATCCCAACTAATGCCACAAGAAAATTGTATGGATTCCCTCACTTAAAAGGTGTGTGACTGCAAAGGAAACTAGCACCTTTTCAAGGAGACAGTCACCCATCAACCTGTGGGATACATGCAAAATACAACTGCAGTCTTCAGCATGTGTGTGAGGGAGTAATTTTACAGTGTGAATCGCAATTCTTCTGCATGAAATGCAGAGAACAGCTGTAACTGTTCTCACAGGCCAGTGAGGATTATTAGCCCAATCTCTCTCATGAAACTGGTCAGGGTAAATTAATTGCATTAGGCAGATTTGAATTCCACTAATAATTCTGCATCCGCTTAGACTGAATTTAAATACGAAAAATGGCAACTACCATAAGAACAGTATATGAACTTGATTCTCAAATGAGTTTGATTATCTATAGCCTTCTGCAGTTACCCACTCTCTTGCTTGCAATCTCCCCTTCCTTGCTTACCTCACTATCATCACACTGTGAAAGATCTTTGTTTCTGTGTTTTTCTTGGAGCACTATTAGAACATCCTGTGATGCAAAATTTTCAAAATCCTTCCCATTAATGAAAATGATCTTAAAGGTCCCTTCCAAACTAGACAATTCTATGATTCTATGATTAATGAAAACATCTTATGCAATAAAGAGCTCATCTCTAAAGGCCAGGGTAGAAGGTGAACACAGAAATTATACATAGAATCATAGAGTCATTTAGGTTGGAAAAGCCCTTTAAGATCATAAGAGTTCAACTGCACACCTGTCATCCACAGTGAGTACAAAAGCTAACTGCCTAATGACTCCTTCTGACATGTCCAACCACAAACAGACACCAGACACCCTCACAGAGAGACTGTAGCTTGCCACTGAAGACAACGATGACACGGCAACGATGTGATCAAGTGCCTTCTTTAAAGTCCACATTTGAGTATCCTTGAGACTAAGTAGCGTCCAACACTGCCAACAGGGTAACTCACAACATAGCAAGAAGAGCTCTAGAAGAATGTTTTGTAACCCAGTATTAGGCAGATACCTTTACACCATATGCAATTTTTACCTCCCCCCATACTTCCCAAAGAAGTGTTTCCTCTTATAAGCAGAATAAAGAGCTCTTGTGCAGAAGAGTGATAGCACATCAGAATTCTGCCAACTCCTTTGAATCCAAAATAACACATCATTCTTCCCCCATACTCCAGTATCCCACATAACACTTATCCCCATGATATTAATTAACAAGTCACAGTGCTTCAGAATTCACAACTAAATTAAAATCAATTTATAAATATGATTTTTCATTTAAATGGCATCACAAATTCAATAGAACTATTTGTACTGACATATTACTAAATAATAAAAGGGAGTATTTCATTTACATTTAGACTGTGAATGAAATTGCAGAACTACAAGAAAAAGTGTTGATGATTATGAATCCTACCTGCTGATCTACAACTATTTTGAAAAGCACAGAATATAATATAGTAAGACATTTGTGATAGAAAAATAATCACGAAGTTTAAATTATTAAATTAGCACTTCTGTTGCAACAGCTGTTTGTGTGTGTGTGGATATGCATATGCTTGAAAATAAACCTGAGCAAATACGTAAGATAGTGCCAGCTTTGTCTCTATGGTGAGACACAGCAGTGCATAGTAAAGCTACTAATAAGCTGATCCACATCTCGGGGAATATGCTTTTAAAGGGTCTGCAATCTTTGTTAGTGTGTTTGAAAAAAGTGTCAAGTCTCATCAGCAAAAGCTCCCTCTGCCCCCTATGAAAAGGTCACACTGTCAAATTTCATCAGGATGTACACAGTGTCTCTCTGAAAAACGTCCAACAGAATTTGTCAGAATTGCTACCAAAAGATTCCTCCATGCAAATACACACTCTTGCACATAAGTTCACTATATTCATGTACCCACAGAAAAAGAGCGTTTACCTTTATTCTACCTGAAAGCCGGAGCTAAAATCTTAGTTGCACAGCTAAAATACTTCTATTCTTATCGGAAGAACAGAGGGGAGCAGCGTGCTCACCAAAGGGAAACAAGCACACCAACGCTCTGATCTGGGGCTCCCTGACACCACTTTGTTTTTCTTTCAGTGGACAACTCTGTCCTCCCCATTTCATTTACTAATAAAAGTCCACGCTGGCAGTACAGCAAAAGGAACCTGCAAACTTCTGTGCTGCTGAACTGCATTTTGCAAGGAGGCCCGTCCCAGAGCACTATGGTTTTTGTCCAGTTCAGCATTTCACTCTGCTGCACACCTCACGTGTCCTACAAGTTGCAGAGAAGTGTGTGGAAGGCATCGCTGCAGGTGCTCTGGTCTCTGTACCAACATCTCAATGCCTGTCCAACCCTACCTATGCCAGGTTCTGAGGTATTTGCAGCCTCTTTTTTAAGGTTTCCAATGTTAGAGTTTGACAGCCCTCCTAAGCAACCTAGTTCTGTATTTGATTACTACTACCATTGGAATAGTTTTTCAACTAACTTTTTTTTCCCCCCAGCAATTTAGAGCCATTACTTATTGCCCGAGCAACAATCTATTATTTCCTTTTTTGAAGGAGAAGCAGATATGTGAAACCCACCAGGAGCAGCTTTCGTTTAAGCCCTATTGTTGTAGATTTTTTTCTTCTAGAGTGAAGTTGCTCAATGTCTGGTCTTTTTGTTCTACTCTGCATTCTCCCTAGTCAGTTATATACCTCTCCAGTAGGATGGCCAAGACTGACAGTGTTACAGCTGAAACCTTACCAATGCCAACTCGAGTAGAAAGATTATTGCATGTACACCATTGCTGGTTAGACTTCTGTTTCTGTATCTTAGTATGGCAATTTTTGCTTTTGGCTGTAAGAATGTATTATATTCAACCTGTAAACAACTATAACCCTGATATCTTTTTCAAACCCTCCCCCCTGAACCAACTGCTCCAGGTCAGTCGCAGAACACAATATCCAAGAATGCGTATCCACCCTGATATGCCACCATGGAATTTTATTCAGTGTTTTTCAGACTATCTTTGCAATTTGTCATGCCCATTTTGAAATCTCAACTTGTCCTTTATCTATGCAGTCCCTCCTAGTTCCATCATCTGCAAATGTACTAAAAGCATATCTTCTATTCTGTTACCCAGCTCATTAATACCAATACTGAACAGATGCACAGACATGACAGATCCTATTAGAACTTGTTCGATTCAACCTCCCTTTCTGATACAGTTACTAATGAATACAACTTCAGTATAATTATAAAATAGTTTGAGATTCAAACTACTGCAGTTTCATCTGGTTTGTATTCCCCTACTTTCCTTATTACTGTATCATGTAAAACTGAGTCAAAACACCAAAGACAAGCTTCTCCCAATCTACAAAGGTCTCTAACAGTGGCAAAGGCAAAATCTCTGTGTTCCTTTAGGTGTTTCCAATTTGTTTCTTTATTCCAGTTGTTTGGGTTTTTTCTCATATCCTGGTCTTGCCAAGTGAAACTAGCTCTTAAGATGTTAAAGTGAGGAGGGGAGAAAAACCATTAGAAATACTCTCAGATACACCACCAATGCCAGGATTAGTCTTGCACTGACACAATCTGTCCTGCAAAATGTTTGCAGTTCAATAGCACAGAACAAGGTATCTATATCAGGAATCTACACTGATAGTACATGGTCCTCATCTAGATAAACCCATAATAAAAGTATACCCTACCATCCAATAACGTAGGGGAGATTTCCTAACGTGTGAGACTGGCAACACAGTTTTTCAAACAGGGCCAGGGAAGACTACGCTTGACAGTCCTGCAACTGAGCACCAAATACAATAAATTAAAAATCCACAATACCTTTCCTGACCTCATTTTGCTTATGGAAGTAATGAAAAGATATAAACAAGGATTTAAAGAAAAATTGCTTTGAATATCACCACAAGTTTATCAAAACAGTCTGAATGAATGGTACCGTATACAACTAACCTAGCAGGTCTAATACTGGGAGAGAGAAGTAAAATAATCACTCCACAAATGCTTTCTTGTTTCATATATAAATGATGTATAGATTACTTCCAGTTGATGCTGTCTTCATAGCTATAAAACACGGCCAAATGGATTGCTACAGATTCATTTCTAAAGCAAGGAGTATCATAAACATAGTCACAAGTAGCCATTTTCTACATCACAAATTTTATCAAGCGTCTACCTTTCCTAAGCAGCTCAACAGCCTTTGCCATAAAGATTTACTGGCTCAGACAATAAAATTATTCCCACACATTTCAGCCGTCTGCCACTCACCAAGAACACAAATAAGCCCTACGAGCATTCTCATTCATTTTTCAAGAAAAGGTAACCTGCCAGAGTAGCCAGCTTATTTAAGCAGGGTGTTACATGTGTTAGCTAAAGATTTGATCTTCCAACTGCCTCTTTTCTGAGTGTCCAAATAAAACCCTACTGGCAAAAACCAAGTGATTTTAAAATTATTTGTTCCTTTTTTTATTATTATTTATTGTTTTGCTTAACCAGCTAAAATGCAGCTTCATTTTCAAGGAAGTTGGCCTAACTTGACACTCTCCAAGAACAGCCTTGCTAGAACGTGTTTGAGGTATAGAAAAAGCAAATGTGAAACAGAGAAAGAGAAATTCTCTGAAATGCTGAGAATTAGAGCCTTTTGCTGAAAGCCAAATGATGCTTCTCAACTTTGGCTTCCAAGCTTTGGTCAAAAACTCCGCATTTCACTTTAAGCTTTGTGCAGATGTATCTTAAGCAGCAGCAGCAGCCTGTCCTAGTAGCCAATATTCTTGGTGGCTGTTAAATTCGCCCTTCTTTCTAAGTGGAAGCAATGGAGCACCCACCCGGCCTCCATGTTAGGGAGCAGGGGAAGCATAAAAAATTTATCTTAGCTGGATGCAAGTAGTCGAGTAAATGTGTTCTTAAATTCTGGTAATCCATGATGAAGGTGGAAAAAATAAAAAACAAAAAGGGGGGGGGGCTTTGTTGGTTTATGTTTATTAGTAGCAGACAGCCCACAAGTTATGTACAGGAACATACATTGTCTCTTTCCTGCCATATCCTCATCCAGATCTTCAGGAGATGAATCCATTAAATACAGAATACTCTGAAAGACAAGACTAAGTGAAAAAAAGGAGCATTTGCTTTTAGATCTGTTTTATTTCTATGTGATTTTAAGCAAGTGTCTGGTTCACTCCAAAGCAAGCTTAGCTTAACCCTCTAAAGCTAACATCAGTCTGCATGGAGAAACTAGCCTACCTTCAACACAATGCCTCATCTCTAACTGCAGATCTTTATTAATGGTAGTGATGCATAAACATAAAACGCACAGCCTGTCTCTTAGATGCCAGGTACATATTTCATGGTCAGCAGCTAGAAAACATCCTCTTAATTGCAAACTGAACATACTGGATCCAGAGGCAATTAAAGAAAAGGTTTCTCTATACGTTTGATCCGTACCCTATTGACCTCGGTGGCACCTGGACCAGGCTCAAATTATTTTGTAGACATTTACTTTTCCAAGTGAATCTCAAATTTATGAAAATAGCTACTTAATAGTTCATTAACTGCAAGCACTGACAAGGCTCTTTAGTAAGAAAAGATAACCTTTCCACATGTTTTCTGAACAATAATCTTTGCCACAAAATATAAAAGAAATATAAAAATGTAAAAGAAAACCCATTAAATCAATTTGTAAATTTCCAGTGTTTTGATGAATTTTGAGTAAAACCCATGCAACTCATTTTAAAGCCTCTCCATTAGCCAGGAGAGTCTAATCTTAATTTAATTTCTTCACTGCTGTTTCCCCTCTGGGAACAGAGACTATTCCCAGTATAAGTAAGAAACCTCCCAAAGAATTTAGTACTCAGTACTAAGTTTTGGTAACATGAAAGACATGTGTATGCATAACAGATTTTCAAATTTATTTGAATATAACAGTTAGATGCTAATAGCTGGGTGTATCAACAAAAAAATCCCCAAACAAAAAAAACCCCAAAACCACAAAATCCAAACTATGCACCCCACAAAATCCAGCAGCTAAATCAATATTACCTTTTCAGCATTCAGCCTGAAGATTTTAAGATGAAGGAAGAAACTGGTACACCCAGAACTATTTTCTCATACTCTCTGTATACCCTGATACAATTCTTCACAACAGTTTGTCAAGCTGAATTTTTTCAGTGTTTAGATACAACAGAATTAAAAATTTTTGAAACCCCTACAATGAAAAAAAGACACTTTCAAGTATATTCTATATATAGCATGACATTTTCTTGGTATTCAGTAAAGTCTGGATGTTTTCCCAAAATTTATTTTCATCCAGCCATTGTGGTGTTGGGGGATATGGTGTAGAGAACTTCGTAAAGTAGGGCTGATGGTCAGCCTCAATGATCCCAAGGGTCTCTTCCCTGAATGATTCTAAGACATTATAGAAAAGTTTATTTTACAGTGAACACTGAAAACATTTAGCTGTTTCCAGTTACTAGTTGGCCAGCCACTTGGAGCAAAATCTGTACCATTTATATGCTTAGGCTGACAGATAAATCTTTCTATAAAATTAATTGTCAGAAAAATGTTATTAGCTCCCTAACAACTCTCTCTGGTAGGCAGAAAGAATTAAACTTGTGCAGCCAGTTAATCTTCATGTTACATGGAGCTTTTTTGTTGACCTTATGAAAATCTGGATGAATTATGAACTATTGAAAGTTTGCATTCTCCATACCTTTGTCCTCTACTGTAATCTTTAGGGAATCTAGCAGCATCACATGTATCCAAGTTTGCCTACATACATATAAGTCTTTCTCCTGGAGGAACAGAGATTCTCTTCTCTACAGTGGCTGCTTCCTCATGAGAATATCCTCCAGCCTAAAAAATCTGCCTCAGAGCAGAGAAACAAGGGCTCCGTCCTGCACCAGCTGAAGCAGGATTACAAGTTTAACAGAGAAGTATAAAATCCCAGAATTTATTTTCTTTTTTTACTTCTCAAGACTCTTGTCGGTTTTACTGCTTTTAATGTTGAGGAAGAATTTATTACTCAATCCTAATTCCCACAAGATGTGTTAAACAATATTTCCAAGTGACAAAAACAAGCTTCAACCACTGAACTGCAGTGGTCATTAGAAGATAGCTATATACTCTGCAATTCTAGATATATTTTTACAATATCCTACTTGTAAAATTGAATTATCCAAATATATGCACAAGACCAGACTATTATGTAGCTTCCCCTAGTGGTCAGTCCCTAAATCTTGTTTCTTCTGCTATTTACTGCAGTTAATTGTTGCATAAAAATACTGAAATTCTGCGTTCAAATGCTGTAAACTTGGGAAGGCATTCGAGTTTATACTTCAGCTCCCTAATACAAAAGGCAAGGAAATTAATTAAAAACATACAGCAAAACATTTCTTCATGATATTAAAAGGACAAGCAGTGAAGACAGCAAAAAGCAGAGTTAGTATGTTAGTATTCTGATTTTTCCCCTTGTGAATACGCATTGAGGTATATTTAATTACATGGTCAAACAGGACTTTCCACCACAGGACTCAGGAAGCAAGACAGATGTTCAGTTTTAGTTGAGTCTTCGGATATTTGCTATGAACCACCCATACTTTGTTTTGACCCTGAAATTAGCGTGATGAGTGTGTGTGTTTCAATGTGGCTCATCCCTCTACAATAGCTTTGTTTCTGCAATACCCCTTTGAGGGAAAGAAAAATTAAAAGGGCATAGCAGAGCATTCACCACATTTGAAGGCCACTGAAATCAGATGACAATTTGATACATCCCTAAAGTACCACAACAAAAATCAAGGCAGCTCTATGATACAGGATGGGAAATTAATAGATTGAACTTTTTTACTGAGTATCAGAAAGATTTCCTTACAGGTTGACATCAGTTAGGAAGAAAAGGGAAAACCCAGTGTAGAAAGTGACAATTGCTCATTACAAAACATGATATTGAACAATTTAGCTCTTAAAAGATTGCAATTATATAACATAACAGCCATCTGTGATTTCTGAGTCAAAATTAGAGCAATCTGCTCAGGTGATCTAACTGACAATAATCACAAGGATTATATTATCTAAACTACAGAGCTAGTAGAAAATTGTATCACTCGTGCAGTTTGAAAATGCTTTAAAATCTGTGAACCAGTAACTTTTATGATAAGTTTATTCTGTGAAACAGCAGCAGTAACTTTCATGTCTAGCTGAACACCTGCCATTGCCTCAGATTCTTTATTGCCTTCTTCAACAAAAACCCATTAACTTCCTGCATCTAGTTTTGCCTTCGCACTTCCCCGCACTCAGGAACAAAAAATATGCCCCCAACCTGATTTGGTTTTTTTCCTCCTTTAAGCTCTGTAAAATTCCACTCAGCTTTGACAGACATTAAGTCTTCAAAATTAACATCACCATTTATTAATTTATACACTGCCAGCAACAACGTGCACTGCCAGTGCAACGATGGCTATGAAACATAAAATGAAGCAGAAACCTTTTAACTGAAGGTCAGGGACAAATTACTTTTGAAAGACTACTGCGTGTTCCCCTGGAACTCCTGCTGGTAGCCCAACAAGGCTAACCTCACCAACTCCCCTAAACGCTCATCCCTCCATTGCAGAAGCTCAGGTGGAGCTTCCACACACTTTAACAAAAAACAAAAACAAACAAACAAGAAAAAGGGCATGACTGAAGTAACTAATAATCACATTTCTTTCCTTTTCCTCTTTTCAGGATGTTAGTCTCCGTGTTGCCAGCTAATGCAGTCTGCCCTAGCATTCGAGATGCGATTTGCCCCTCTGTGCCTAGTATTGAGGAATGTGATCATTGTGACTGCTTCAAAAGAGATGCTCCTCACATCATTCAGTGCCACGCTACTAGAAGGGTATCTCAGCAGTTAAAATACCTGGCACTATGAATCCCTCTGCTGTCGGTATCTGCCTAACCTCATTCACTTTTACAGCTGGAATCAGCTGGAGTGTGTCTGTTGCTTGTCCTCAGGAGAGCGCACAGCGAGGGATGTACGGCACAGTAACTAACCTCAGGTCCTGAGCCTGCTGACTCCCTGGCATACCATCACATCCTCGGGGAGAGATAATGCAGCTGACAAAAAATGTCACAGCCCCTCAAAATAAATAATACCTGTCCAATTTTTGAATGTGCTGCCAACTCTGTTTACATTCCTGCCTTTCTCTCAGCGCATTTCTAAAGTGGTGGACTTAGAAGAATAAGGAAAAAGAAAGATTCAGTCAGGCAGGTATCTTCTCAGCAAGAGGTCTGTGCCTCTTCCTTGTCACTCTGTAATGGCATTTTGGTGTTACAGCAACTGAATATGCTGTGCTGTTTGGGTAGCAATGTAAGACCTTAATACATAAAACATGAAAGTTTTATTCAATAAAATTTCATGCATGCTTTTCATTTTCCATGGTAGGGATCAGAATATTAAGTACACTTCAGTGCCCAATTCTGTATTAAGTATTAAAGTCACTATTTCCTTATATTCCACTAGAATTAGAAACTCCAACCAAAATCCAAGATGTCTGAGACTGTACAAACAGTAAATCCATAGTGTAATACCATACCCACATATAATGTTTTAAATAGACAAAACAAAGTAAGTAGAAAGACACCTGTTTTGCCAGCATGGAATTGAAGGTAAACGGTGAGGCTACTCTTCCTAAACACATTCAAGGGTACAGCACACTTAGTTACAGAATTTTAATATGGTTCTAGAAAGATTGGTCCTGATATTAATCTAACATATCAGAGTATTTTAATTTTAAGAGTTTGTTAACCGCTTAGGTGCTGGCAGAGTAAATATCAATACCACCACCCCCCCTTACATAATACAACAGAACATGAAAAGAAATGGTCAATGAACCTGTATTGTATTGCTTGCAGATTTAAAAATAAAAGCAGCTATGCTTTGGCTTATCTCTGCAAACCAGATTTGAAGCTAAAGAAGTTCAGACCTTTGCATGCAAAATTTCACTTTAAACATTATACAACTTACGCATTTCTTCAACAACATCTGGATCACACTCTCTGTATTTGTCTATTTCTGCCTTAAGCCGTTCTTTTTTCTGTCGAAGGGCAGCAAGTTCCTCCATGAGAGCTGCACGTTCTGCCTGACGATTCAAATTACATTGGGAGATATAAAAAAAATTACACAAAAATAAAAATCTAATTATTGCACAGAATGTTTTTCAAAAAATAAAAATACATACATTTACAAGCTGTTTTCACTACTGCTTGCTGTCAATGAACCAGTTCAGCATTTTATGACACGCAAAATCCTCAGTGACCCTAAATGATACCACGCACAAACTGGAAGGAAAAAAAATTAAGGCCAAAATAGATAAAAAAAAGAAAAAGTTTCTACAATATGTGAACTCAACAAGATTTGACAAATTCCAGACAGATCTCTTAATTTTGGGGCTTAGGGGTTAAGCAGTATTTAGGAGTGCTAGTCTTGTAATTAAAGACAGCATTACAGAAAAATTTACCATTCGGACATCCACAAATTGGGATGCAGTGTATGAACACTCCCTGAATTTATTTTTCCCCTTCTTTTTTCCATACCATGAGTAGTGTTCTCAAAAATAAATTCAGATATTTATAACATGGGAGTTTTTGCTGGGAGAGTATATAATATTGACCTCAAATATTCTATTGATCAATAAGACTCTGTAGACAGTGACTCAACACGAGCTCTCCCATCGCCAACTCAGCACATACTTCTAATTCAGTCTGTAGTTACAGCCAAACACTGTAACTGGCTGATATTCAAAGAATTCATGCTAGGGCACTGGGTAGCCTAAAAGAGCCAGACAGCATGAGTTTGTAAACCATCAGCTTTTTAGTCAATGGCAATCTCCACAGCAGCCCAGTATACTGAGGTACGATTTGTTGCTTTTTTCCCCCAAACCTCCATGTTCCCAGTGCTTTTGCCAACAGTCTGGATTCAGTGTGTTCACAAAATGCAAAATGGAAATCAAAAGCTTCCTGATGCTGGGGTATAGAGCCCAGTTGCTTAGAGACCTACATCATGATCTAGATTTCTCAGGACTTCATCCTGATGTGTAATCCTGAACCAGAACATTGGAAGCATCAGCCAGAACAGGATTTCCAGGACCAATAGGTTCTTGTGACTAGTGCAGGCCACATGGTGAAGTCCAAGTCTCAAACATTCCATTTGGAAACCTGACAAGCACAACCATGTGAGAAACCTGCCTGTGATTCCCTGACTACAGTCAAACCCAGTGAGTTTCTATAAAACATTTTAGATACTAAGATTTGGTACTTTCCTATAAAATTCAATTCAAGCTGAAAGCTTCTGGCCATCCCCGTTTATGCATTTATTTATTGGAGGTTTAATCCACTTTAGACTGAGGATCTCAAAACAAATCAGCAACTTAGAATACCATATGAAGCATTTCTAACTAATATGCTACTTCATATGTACAGTAAATATGAAGCCTTAATTTTATTTTGCAGTGTTAACAGCTTCAGCATGCAAAAAGCACCCAGCTTACACAGCTGCTCAGAATAGTAATATAGAAATCTAGGTGGTAAATGAGATAAAATATAAGACCCCCAACACTTAAGTTTGCAGTTACTAGATTTGGCAGTTTCAGCAATTGTTGGCAACTTTAGTACATACCTCTGGGTAGTTCACGTTTTAAGAAATCTTTAAATCTGAAAAAGCCTGGAAGATTACTAGACTTCAGACAGTCACACATTTTCTCAGCCTTGGAGCAGCCAGTTGTCAATATTTTACCCATTAGTGCATGACCAACTAAGGAATATCTAATATCTGATTTTTCCCATCCCTGTCTCATCTCCGGTATTTAGGATTCTTAATGGATTTCCATCAACTACATCACTATTTACAAACCGTGCATACTTGTAGCCCTATTTCCCCATAAGAATGCCTCTCCCAAAGCAACTTACAGTATCTTCACGTCCAATTTTTGCTTTCTCAATGCTTTTTTGTAAAGCTTCTTTTTTCTGACTGCTTTCAGTAAACTAATCAAGGAAAGAAAGAACAAAATCAACCTATTTCAGTAACACATATTAAACATACTTATACAATGTGTATACACAGAAATACATTTAAATAAACAGGTGGATATACACTTTTAAGTATATATATTTATATATAACTCGCATAATAAAAATAAACACAAAATAAACACAAAAGCACCCAAAATAAGCCTAAGGCTCTGAATGACAGAAAAGAATTACAGAAAGCAACCTAAAGTCTACGAAATTTTCACTCCCATGGCACATAATCTTGTTACATACTGCATGTTCAGCATGGGACCAAAATCCTCTTTCATACCATAATCTGGCATCTCTATGCAAAGGACTCCATGACACGAACACTTTGGATTAGATGATTTCCTTTGGTCCTTTTCCAGCTTATTCAATGGAAGCAGTGACAATAGCTGCAGCAGGTCCACCTGCTCTGCTGCTGATTACCAGTCTTCCCAAAGCCTGGCATGCCGTTGGCACAGCCCCAATTCCTTTTGCATACTGGTGAATAGAAGCCTCTATGGCTCAAAGGCATGCAAAGCCACTGCCCCATTTCTGTGTGCTGCACTCACACTGCGCTCGACTTCAGAGTTCCCTTCCTCCAGGCCTGAGGGAGAGGAATTTCACAGAAATGGCATCTCACAGGGCTGGTGTGAATACTCCCTGCATTTTCCTGTTACTCCAGGAGGGAATCGCTCATCAAGACAGACCTCTCTCTATTAACCTGCCACCCGTCTTGAACCAGGCCCTTCCAGTTTAGATGGAAGTTTTCCAGAGAAAATTCGGAAACCCTCAAGCTGAGCAGGATGTGTGACTCGCCCCTCAGGGACAGAATACTCAGATTTAGCCAAAGCACCTTGAAATATTAAATGAGATGTACAAGCATGCAAAAAAAAAATCTAATAAAATGTAGTTATGAAAGTAATTACAGCATTTGAAACCAATACAAAAACAACAAACAAAAGAAGGCAAAATAGTATTCTTTGTAAATACTCTTGCTCTTTGGTTTAGCTTTAAGATGCTCTGAGCAAGGGTCAGATAGAAAACTAGTATATTGGCTGAATTGCCAAGACAATGAAGGTGGCTGTCAGATCCCATGTTTCTTACTTCTTTCTGTCTCAAAACCCTCACAAGAGGCCTCCATTTCTATATTCCCTTTCTCACTTAGGATCCCACTGAGTGAAAAAGCATTCCTAGACATTTATTGCAATCCCTAGCCTTGATAATTTAACCCTATAATTTATATTCTTGGGCAGTTGAACCACCAAGACCACATTCATATAATGTCAACAGAGCTGTTGTGCAGCTATAATCACTTCTCAATTTCTACTTAAACTCACATGCAGGCTATATTTTCAGAAAAGCACATTAAATGTAAATGCACGATAAAAATCAGGCAGAGGTTACTGCCAGGTCTTAGAGATCAGCAATAACAGCAAAAAAGGAACCTGTACTGGTGATCCATATAGATTAAGACCCATCCCAAGTGCAGCTCACTGGGTTTGGGGGTTCCTTTTATAGCTTAACTTTTAAAAATTCCTTACCCTTTCTGGCTAAGTATGTGTTCACACACATGTGAATGTATAAGAAGTCAAGACGGTCTCCTTTCAAAAAGAATAGTTTAGTTTTTCCTCAATTCATGTAAAAATTACACTAATGGCAAGGCATATATGACTTCAGGAAAAATACATCCAAGTGTTTACTCACTGCTTTCAGAGCAAGTAACCACAGAGGGAGTGGGGGTTTCAGTATGTGGCTTGAAGTCCACCACCATCTTAATTTTGGTGGATAGTTAAACAGTACTCTTTCTGGGCTTTCCATAAAATCTGTATAACATTAAGTATGTTAGTCCCCACATTATGCCACACTAAACAGAAGCATACAGTTCAGAAGAGGACAAGTACTTAGGTGCAGTTTGTAGCTCATGAGGCCATGGGAAGACCACGAACACATTGCTCAGTATCTTTGAATGAAGAATTTTCTGGAACAAAGCTCACATAGGAAGCAGAGAAGCCAAGGTTCTTATCTAGGCCCATATACCACTAATGCAAAGAATGAGCCAATGCTTTCAGCAACAGAATGGCCGTAAAGATGTCACTTTCACATTCATGAGGTTCTTTAGGAACATTTCTGCATTCTCTAAGATGGAAGCATAGAAGGAGCTCAGGGAGTTGCAATAAGATCATAAAGGCTGGTTTCCAGATTGGAAGCATGTTTCCCAGTGTGGCACCTGACTATTTTCTTGGTCCTCTATATTCCACAGCATTTAACCACAAAAGACAGTAACGACAAACAATGAGAACTACAGAAATTTCTTAGATTCTGACCTACATAGTATGCAAAGTTGCCATGCCATGAGGTTGTAAGATTAGAAGATCTTCCTCTGTCTAAAAACAATGAATATTTTTATATAATTTTATTCAAGATTTTCCTTTCTTCTCTCAGATTTTCATTTCTTTTCTGTGTGGGTTTTTTTTTTAATTTTGTCTTCACAGTCAAGAATTCACACAATAAAAAGAAAGCCCAGCTCTTTGTGTGTTACTTAGAAGTCACAGTGGGTATTCCCATGACAACAAAAAGAAGATGAGGATAAGGAAAGAAATAGCAGAAGGAGGTGAGATATTGAAAAAAATCAAACATAGGACAAGGATGCAAACAAGGAGGAACAGATGGCGAGGGCCTGTGCAAGGAATCTGTGATGACGGGAGAAGCAGGAAGGCTTGCATACAGAGGTGGGAACCAAGCTGAAAATAACTGTACACAAAAGAAGGATAAACAGCAAGTCAGAGGAAGAATGAATGGAGATGATACAATACTTTATTAAGATGTAAGGACAAATGGTAGATGACAGGCTATAGGACATTAAAAGAAAAAAACAAGCCAGAATTTGCAAGTGTTGTGTAGGTGTGATAGCAGAGGATCACATCTGGCCAAATGCAGTGGCTTACTTTCCCACTCACCAGCTGTAGAAAAGCCTGATTACAAAGGAGCATGGCAGCAGATGGAAGATTTCAATACTTGGAGCAATCTTGGGACATTTTTCAAGGAAACTGGCAAATAATTTCTCAAGAAACATTAATCAGTCTGAGAGAAACCTGACTCCTGCCATTAACTAGTGATATTGATCTGGAAAAAAAGCTAGTTATTGTTCCCATCTATGTTTCTTAAGAGAGATGTCTAATCTGACACATGAACAACCTTCTGCCACAAGTGTAATTGACCAGGTGTGGAAAACAAGTACAGAAAGAGATATTCTACTGTACTAGAAAGTTTCATGTCTGTCTAACTGCTCTGAATCAGCACACAAGATACAACAAAGCTGAAAAAAATGTCATCTAGGGAAAGCTGTTCAAAGAAGGAAGAGACAGTAAGTAATTAAAAGTCAAAAAGTAAAAATTCTCTGCAGAGTCTTTTCAGTGTTTGCAAAAGATGGTGGGAGCCTGCAAGAAGACATATTAATGAAGTAAGTAACTAGCATCTATAAAACAGGAGAGCTGGGAAACAGTTCCTTTAATTTTACAGACCACTGTCGTCAATTAACTGACCACTGGCCTAGCTTCAACACTAATTCAATCCAAGGTACCCCAAAGGAATGTTCTCTCTGTGCTAAGTGCTATGTGCTGATGATAGCCATCAGTTCCATCACAGGCCCTGAGGTTTGTATCAAATGATACAGATTAGATGTACACAGGTAATTTATAATACTCTACACATTCATTATTCCTAGGATTCCACTTTGGAAGGTCAGTGATGTACATTTGGAAGAGGAACATGTAAAGCGGACAGACAAGAACAGCAGGTTTCAGTTCTCTTCCTTCTCAAAACCTGCCTGACACTGTCCAAGCTCTACACAACTGGATTTTTATTCTCCAGCAAAAGTTTTTGTTGGTCCTATTCCTTCTGGTTCCTTGTTCTTAACCACTCTAACCACCAATATCCCACCAAACATGTAGCTTGTCTCCCTAGCATATTAAATTATCTACAAACCTGGTGTAAGCCCTGCAAACACAGACCCTGGAGTATGTACACTGGACAAAAATCAAACCAAGGTCTCATACGCTAACCACCAAGAGCATTCACAGCTGTTAGCCCACTGTCATTATGGTCTTAAAGAGAAATACCATACGCTAGGTTTTCTTTCAGCCAAAACACCCAACCAAAAGTGGTATTAAAATCTACCGCTAGCGTGAGCACCGCTCACTGTGGCACTACAGAAGAATTCAGGACATCCATTTTTCAACTGTTTATAATTTTGCAAAGTTATTTACTTTGGGTTTGAAGCTCACTACGCTTTGTTTCAGGTCAGAGGCAAGGGCTTGTTTGCTTTTAGCTTAAACAAAAGCAGTTCAAGAGTTTTAGGGTAACATTTGCAAGTAGAAGGGTGTATTTATTTCCTATGTTAAACCTAACCCACCACTGATAAACTTAAATGGACTTGACAGAAGGCATGGAGAGACCGTACTTCAAAGCATTCCTCTAGATTTTAAAGAACGATAAAAAAAAATTTGAAGCCAGAAAGCAGACTAATAATATATAGAGTAAAAACACAAAGATTAACAGTCAAAGAACAATCTGAAAGTATTGAAAACAGACCTGTTGTGTTAAAAGAAAGACAGAGAACATTACTGAAAGGAACCGCTCAGCAATCATGTTGACTAAGACAGTAAAACTTAAAAGAGGAGGCGGGGGGGAGGCAGCCCATTACTGTGCAGAATTGCTTTCTACTTCTCAAAGTGAGCATACAACTATTTTTTTTACATAGACAGTCACAAATACATACTTGCCAGGGCCTCCAGATACACAGAAGTAAACTTGAGTTAGTTAATTGTACTCACAGGAGAGGAGTGAGTACTGCCATGAAGTGCACTATTGTCAATTCTGCTCTTCTGCTCTTAGGATGTCTGCCTACTGCTCATGAAATCCTATTTAGCATCTAGTGAACTGAGCTACAGCAGGAGAAGATCCCAGGTTCACTTGGACTTTAGCCAGTGATGTGATTTACTCTTGGTGAGGTAGACAGCAAACACACACTTATTATGTAAATACAATTAAAATATCATTGGGGTTTTTTGTAACAGTGGTGAAACTAGGACAAAAGAAGCATGCAATGTCTTACCCCACATCATGACAAGTCACTTCAGCAATATGAGGTAGGGAATCATATTTGCTGGAACTTAGAAGGAGCATAAGAGAAGAAACTGGGAGACTGCAATGGTTAAAGAAATACAAGTAAGAACAAGAGCAGAGATTAAAGCAACCAATATAGGGTAAGAATTTAAAAGTCAGAAATCAAAGACTAGACAACAATTATTTTTTTTTTCCAGCAAGAGAACACCATAAAATGGATGGGAAACAGAACGTAGAAAAAGAGACAAGCCAGAGTTAAGGCTCACTAGATTTCTGTACTCACAAGTATGTTTTTTTCTTAAATACTGCATTAAAGGTATACTGGAGAAATGTTCAATACAGGAACTCTCTTCCCTTTATGCATGCTATAAATTTTACCATCAAAAGATTAACTCATTTTTACCGCAATCTTGGAAGAGTTAGTACAAAAACTTGGGAAAAGGTAAGGAATAAATATAGTCTTCTGGAGAAAAACAAGACCCAGAACAACTTGTATTTGCTATTCAAAACGAAGGGCTAGTGTACTGATTCATTTAAGTGAATACTACTTGTTCCAAAATATCATGCTACTAATTCTGCCAGCGTGCAAACTCTGTCTTTTTAAAGAAGTACTGAAGGGTAACAAGTGGGTATTTTGTAATTTTGGATTGTAACTTATTTCAGTGCAAAAATAAATCAAACACTCAAGTTAAGTAATTGAAAGGTTTTTTCAGGAAGTTAACAATTTAACAAATATCTGACTCTCTATACAACTGTCTGACCAGGTTGTATGAAGATTCTCAAAAAAAATAATTCTGAAGTTCTATCTCTGCATTCAAGCAGGATATATATGTTTTACTATAGTATTCACATGGGTAATACCAATACTTGCCCCTCCCACAAACACAATCCACTTTGTGTTTCAAGATTTAATTTAGGCATACAATCCTGATTCCTGATTTATTTAGCACTTTAACACTTGAGAGTAAGTCTGAAACACCAAATGGTAAACTAGGCATGGCTCTATTCTCAGGTCTTGTGGAACATAAGCTAAGGCCTTCTTCCTGTGACTGCCTTTCAATAAAGAAAACAGGACATGCACGTAATCCAGAAGAAACAAATGAGGAATTCCTCCTCCATTGGAACCTTCATCCATCCATGAACAAACCTTATATTGCCAGCTGCAGTTATTTTAAAGATTATTACTATATAGTAAACCACTCTACATTAAAAGTAGCTTTCAATTCAACCACTTTCCACCTTTCTTGATGTACTATAATAATTAAGTTTACTTAGAGACAATGTCTTGCCGTGAGCTTTTGGTTTTGCTTCGTTCATTTGCAACACCATTTGGTAAGTACTAGTTATGCAACAGAACATAGCCCCTCCAGGCCAATCTCCTTAATAGACAAAAGGTGAAAGAAACAGTTGTGCAGCCTGAATGAAAGAACTGAATTTCTCTGGCTGCTTTCAGAGCTGGCATAATTGGCACGACCTGAGGGACAGATGGCTGTCTACTCAGATACAAATACCAAGTATGCCCAATCAACCTACAAAAAACAAAAAGAGAAAAGGCTGAAACGCCTCATTCTTCAGCCCTGTTTCACAAATGCAAGCAGTCTAATAGGGAAAGCTAAAAGAGCCAAGAGGCATCTGCGTGACAGACAGAACTACGAAAAATTAAATACCTGGACATGAAAGATGCTTGTTACTGCATATTAGCATATTTACTAAACCTACAATGTCCAAGGTGATAGTTAGCAGGTCTGTTCAAGGCAGAAAGAATACCAAAAAATATTTTCCTTTGGAAAGAAAGGGAGTCAAAGAAGAAGAATTCTAATTTCTCCCTGAAGGGCTTTTAAAGATTGCTGTCCTAACCAGCTGGGCCATACACTGACAATGTCTTCAGGGACTAAGCACAGACAGTCCCAAGTTAAAACACAATACTCATCTGATATTCCCTGGGATCAAGTCCTGCCTAAAGACTACAAAAAGCATATCAAAACTTTATTCCACTATTCCACAGGCTATAAAAAAAAAGCCCAAATTCTACCGTGAGATATTATCAGTAAAATCCCGAGTAAAAACAGAAAAAGCCTCAGTAAAATACATGCATGCAATTTCAGAGTTTTTACAGCACACTTACATATGCACTCTTTATGGCAATTTCATCCTTTTTAAGTAATGCTCAGACAGATAATCAAGTCATCTCAAATTCCTGATACAAAGAATAGTCATTAATGGAACTACCACGTGTTCAACAATAATGAGCTGTTTGACTGTGACAAAAAAGGCCTTTCCTCTGAAGTTTCCCTGTTTCAAACTCACTTCACACATTTTGGTTTCATA
Organism: Jacana jacana; assembly: GCA_013400555.1. Classification (NCBI taxonomy): domain Eukaryota; kingdom Metazoa; phylum Chordata; class Aves; order Charadriiformes; family Jacanidae; genus Jacana; species Jacana jacana. The sequence continues at coordinate 104,356 of VZTM01004356.1, forward strand.
CTCTGCTTTTTTTTTTTTTTTATTCCATTCCTTTCAGAAGAGGAAAATGCTATTAAATGAGACATATAATTGCATGCTAGTATTGTATTCCTGCATGCATGCTAATTTTCTGAAATAAAATATGCTATATTGATTGAACAACAAGATTTTAAGGGGAAAGTCAAAGTTCAAATTAAATAAGATTACAACTCACTGTCTCCATCAAATCCAGCTTTGAAAGTAGCATCGCCTCCGCCCTATCCCCGGGCTGGAAGCTCCTGACCTTGCAGCAGAGAACTTAAAGGTTTACTAGAGAGCGCGGAACGTGTAAGCCTTTACACTTGCTCAGGATGCTGGGTTTCTGCTGACACGCTCACAGCTGCCATGTCTCCTGTGGGGAGATGTGCAGGGCACAGGGCTGCCTCTGTGCCAGATTTGACTGGGCTTCTGGAGCGAGAGCCCCATGTTGATTCCCAATTTCATTGCAATGCCCAGAATGGAGCCGGCAGCCATGTATGCTTCTTCAAAAAGGAAAGGTAAACCACGAAATGGTATTACCTAAAAATGTCACAGTTTCACAGGAAAGACCGTTAGAAAAAGCTAGTATTATTCCTGCCATGTATCGGAATGAATACATAATATACCCTATTGGGGCACAGTACCAATATATCCTTTTTAATACAGTAGGTTTCTTCCTTCAAAACTACTTTATCATCTTTACAGTTACTACAGAGCCAGCTTTTTTTTTTTTTAAAAAAAAAGCTCTTAAATCATGCCAATTTTAGCTTATGCTCATCAAGAATGCAGGAAAGGAAAGCTTACACTTCACAGTTGCCACAAATCTAGTTACATATTAACAGCTAGTAAAAGGAAAAGCATGAAATTCAACTAATGAACACCAAATTATGAGGTTGCTTAATTCTAACAGAAGCCTCCAGAGCACTGTATTTTTAGAAGTCTACCATGACAGCAGTAACTAAGCATACCCTCCAGGGCTTTGTAGCATGCCATTAAACATAATTCCAGAAGGCTCTAATAAATTACACCATTAGAAGAGTATTCTCTGCTGGACATTTTAAGACTTACTAAATTCAGAATCGTTTCAAGACATCAACATTTTTCAAGTGCAAGACGCAAAAAGGTAACAAAAACCCTAGACTGTGTCACATAAAACTTTACTAGCATCTTCCAGGAGACCAATCCAGGGAATAAGGTTTACAGGCTCAACAAATGAGCACAGACACAATCAATGTATTCTCCGTGTTTAAATGATGCAAATTCTCAGCCTCTTGCTTTTAGGGTACTTCTTACTGCCACAGTTTCCACTGGATGGTATGAAGTTTGCTAGTCATACCATACCAGCTTCATAGTTGGCAATTTTTTTATGTCTAGTCCTTTATTTCAAAGAAAATGTATAGGTCAGAGAAAGCCTGCAGGCTGAAAATAGGGAGGGGTCACTAATTGCCTCTGTTGGGAAAATCCTTACTATGCAAGAGAGAAGAGAAAAAAAAGTGAGCCAGAAGGGAATAGTATCACCCAGCAGACTGGGACTGCAGATTATCAAAATGGCCAGGCCAATCCAAAGAAGAATAAATAAAGTAGAAAGCTAAATGGGATGTCCTCAAATATGAGGGGCAAAAGGGAGGCCCAGCATGGATATGGGAAGACTCCTGTAACTGCTTAGTCACCACATTGGGATCCTGCCTGTGAAGTATAAAAGACATTAAAAGAGAGAACTCTCCAGCAGTTTGATTTTTATTTTTCCTGGAAAGGGGAAATTTATTACATTTTCTGCAACCTAATAAAATTAAATTGTAAGCATACATATTACAGAAAAATATCTAAATAAAGAATTCCTTACACAAGTCACATGTATTAATTGCAAAAATACAAATAATTGCAATATTAATTGCAAAAGTACTTCTCTGGCTCTAGAGGACAATTCTCAAACTATGCTGACTATTCCCTAACATTGATAAAATGCATATTAAAAAGAGAGATCTAAGCTTTTCCAAAAGATGTTTCAGCAAAGCTTAAGATCACGATAAACCTTAAGACGCTTCATGCATGGAAGTCCTTTATGTTCAATAAATGAAAAACATATTTTTAAAACCATACTGAATATTGAATTACTACAGTTATTCAATTGATCATACTGTGAAAATCTTGTACTCAAAAAATAAACTATTCTATCAAAACCACTAGGCCATGGATTCCAAAGATGGTGCATAAGTCTTATGAGGAGAGGCTGAGGGAGCTGGGGTTGTTCAGCCTGGAGAAGAGGAGGCTGAGGGGAGACATTATTGCTCTCTACAACTACCTGAAAGGAGGTTGTAGAGAGGTGGGGGTTGGTCTCTTCTTCCAAGTCACAGGCGATAGGACAAGAGGAAATGGCCCCAAGTTGTACCCAGGGAGGTTCAGATTGGATGTTAGGAAAACTTTTTTTGTTTGTTTGTTTGTTTGTTTTTTGTTTTTTTGTTTTGTTTTGTTTAATCAGTTAGGTTGATGGTTGGACTAGATGGTCTTAAAGGGGCCTTTCCAACCTACACAATTCTATGAATCTATGTACCTCTAGGGAGAGCCCATCACTGCCACCAGGATCAAAAACAGCAAGACCCTGCATTCAAAACCATCGACCGAGGCTGTAAATTGAAAGAGCACTGAGCTCTGTTAAAGGCTCATACACCATCTACTGAGGACACTTCTACAAAGCAATCCAAAACGCTCGATTCACAGCACTAGGTCCCACGGGCACTCCCTGGCTAATACAGAGTGCAAGTCATAGTACACATCTTGTCATGCGTCTTCAGCAACATCACTCAACTCCAAGCACCATCAAGCCTGTTACCCCTCAATGAATGTCTCTCATCTCCACGGGTTTGTACCTCAGTTGAGGGCTGATTACTTTCAGCCAGCCACCTCTGAGCACTTGTACCTACTTGCAGTGCAGAATATATCTCCAAACTGTGTGGAAATACACTGACAATTCAGTGAGTCAACTGCATCAAAGAGCAGGCTGCTCAGACTGAAACAATGGGGACAGCAGTAGTTTCGTGTGCTTCAGACAGTGGTCTCAAGCAGTCTCTGTTCAGCAGCTTTCCATGGAATAATCCAGTCACTATATTTGAGAAAGAAAAATGTATCTGTCCAAAAGCATAGAAAAAAACCCAAGTTGTACCTTGAAAAAACTTTCTGATAGTTAGAACTCAAAATTTTCTGTGTGTATTCTGAACAAATAAGGCTCTCTCCTTTTAGTTACATCGTCAAACATCTCCAGGAGGCTTCAAGCCAGATTACTCACCAATATGATTATTTTTTTCCATTAACTATTTTCAAACAATGTGCATTCCTAACAAAAGCATTTCCTAATATAGCATTCCTCAAGCCTTTTTCTTTTTTTTTTTTCTTTCTGAAATAGGTCCCTTCTCTTGTCATATTTCAGTGCTCAGAAGTACAAATAATTTGGTACACATGAAGTCACTCTATTTCGACAAGTTCATTCCTGGACTGTTGGGGTTGATTTTGCTGTTGTTTTTTTATCAGAGGAGAGTTAGGATGTACTGACTTCTAAATTCCTCCCCTGGCTGAATACATGAGTCATGGGAAGTGAAAATCCCTCCTCTTACCAATCCTAGGGCAGGGATTAAAGGAACGAAACATCAGTTAATCCCTTCCCTCTTAACTAGCACTGGTCCAACACAATGCTTCGTGGGAGAAAAAAAACAAATTGCCAGAAATCTCCCCAAGACTTTGCTGCTTACATGCACCTTGAAGTACGCACAGGGAACATAAAAACTCCACCCTGTATCCTGCTCTAAAAGACTGTCTCTAATCTTCATTGCAGTACAAGGTGACACCATCCTGCTCTCATTCTCAGAAGGAACAGCAGCTATAATACTGTTTGCTGTTAAACTTTCCCTTGGAATGCCTAAGAATACAAAAGAATACCCCACAAGAAAGCAACATCAGGAGAAATAAGGCAGGTGTGACAATTAACCACAGAACAGTGAAAGGAATGATTTTGAACTGAACACAAAAATGAACTGTTACAAAGCCAGACTGGGGAAAGGAAGTAAACTGGTTGTTTCCCCAAACTACTGAATTACAGGGCTCAGAGTATTGTCAGTAGTTACACTCACAACTGCAAGATCTTTGAACAACTTGGTATTTCAGGTCCCTATCTGTTAAAAATATTATAATACCCTACGGCAATCCTCTACGACCGTATGGTTTGAACATATACCCCTGTCATACTGAATGCCAGCCATTGCTCCTGCATCCCTGAAGCCCTGCAGTGTCTGTACTAAAGCCATCCTGTTCAACTCTAGCCAACATCCCCCCAGTCCTGCTGGCTATGGCAAACGATGTGTTGCCATACAAACGATGGGACACTCTTTATGGCTTCTGAAGGTTGTGGTTTGCAGACTCGTCAATGCTTGAGTGAAAAAGGCCTCACTGTTACTTTTTACTTCAATTAATATTTAATTCAAGCCACTGTAAAGCAAAACGCAAACAACCCATTGTTTCACCTTATCTAAATGAGACAGCACAACTGCGAGTGTTTTACCAAAGACATCGGTGAAAAAACCAAAAGAAAATCTAAGCTGACTCCATTGATAGGAAGGTTACACCAGAAAGGTTTCTATTTCCCTCACTCTCCGATATGCCATTTCCTACCTGATAAAACTGTTGTCAAGGTTTTGGTTGCGTACGTGCCTTTCCATCTTCAGCAGGTAACAACATATCCTTCACATTCAAAAACCTTCTGCACCAACACGTACATCAGAACAATGAGAAAACCAAACATGCAGGGACTAACTGTAGGAAATGCATTAGCAGCTCTTGCCTGAGATTGAACGTGACCCTGATTAACATGCTGGAGTTTTTTGCATGCTATGAAATCAACAAAAGCAGCCAAATTAAATTTAATTTAAAGATCAATAAATTATGACCTTTCTGCTTACACTGCATAAGTCAAAATCTTCATTAGTTTAATAAACCCCCTAAACTTCCAGTATTGTTGTGCCAAAAATTAGTATCTCATTTTGTCAAAATATATTTGATCATAGGTAAGAATCTGACTGCCAGGAAAATATTGATAAAGGATAAAACTGCATCCTTTCACTTTTTCTGATGGAACAAAAAAAACTGGGCACACCCTCTCAGTAAAGCTTCCCCAGTTTTCCCGACAAAGGGGAAGTTCCATTAAAAATTTCTCCATTTATAAACCCTGTTAAAACAAGACTTCTCAATCCTTCTCCCCCTTGGCCTAGTTTCATCCTTTCACAGTTGTACTGATGCAACTATAAACCCATCTAACCAAAACCTTCCAACATTTTTTACTTTTTCGGTGGTCCAATTCACAGCGGCATAAGGATAACCAATAAGCACCTGGCAAGAAGCAGAAACCTTTAAAAGCAGCCATGCCACTGCAAAACAAATCAATACAAAACCCATAGGGACCTACTTAGCAATTGTTACTGTGTGAGCTATCCCAGAAAAAGATTGCAGCAGATGCCACACAAACTAAATATATTTGCTGTCCTTGCTTTTCAGAAAAAAAGGCAGAAGTCCAAAGGGTGACCTTTGGTTAGTGAGCAGCACCAAGATCCTAATCCTAATCGGATCAGCACAAGATTTTCCATATATGTCAGTTCAGGAGTCAGCACCCCTCTCCAAACATCTGCCCCCACAAAAGCAGGTTGAAAGACGAGCGGGAGGGAAGATAACATCAACAGAAGCTTTATTTCAAGCATTGTTTTTAATTGCCATCTTTCTGCACAAGGGGATCATACTGATGACAGTAAACCCTTCCTAAAAGAAATCCAGGGTATATACAGCCACTGTGAGATATAACTTAAACATCCAGACAAAACTGTCTTGCTCCTTGTTCTAAATACTGAGTCAGACTTGTTTGCTACTGAGTCTCCGAATTGGGGTGTGGCTCAATAATCACTAAAAAATCAGAAAAAAAAAATTTGGTTCAAGAACAGTTCCTAAACCAGCCTCCCCACAATCACAAGCTCTGCAAGATGCAGAGTCATGAGCAACTTTGCTAAAACATCGTGAAATACCGATATGTACAGGCAAAACGTCAAACTTGTCAAACACAAGCCTCAGCGCTATGAATCAATAGAAAAATTTGCATCATGGAGAAGCTCATTCTGTGCCTCCATGTTATTTTCAAATGTCTCAGTTCAGCATTTGGGACCAAGTCTTTCCCTTCATTACTTACCCATGCCCTCAGCAAACAAAGATATTGCCTCCTGGAAAAAAAGCCTTACTTGCAGTATGAACAGAACTGCGAGATTTTTAAGCTTGTGCTTTTAAGTAAGGCAGCTTGATTCCAGCTTTTAACTGCTGAAGAAAGAGACCAACTCGTGTAGTTAACAAGCAATCCGGTCAAGACAAAGAAAGCAAACATGTCTCTCAGCATGCCACAAGCTGCATAAGGGAATGATCAAAGACAGGCAACTCTTTTCCTCTGCTTTGCATGTTCTGACAAGAAGTTTTGTGATACTCAGTGACTGGCTTTAGAAACCCTTAAAAAAATCTGTATGTGTTCACATCAAGAAGAATACAAACACTAGAACAGTTAATTTGAACTCACAGACAGAATCTGTTATCATCTTGTAAAAATGTTCAGAGCACTATTCATTGAAATGCCACCTTTCCACTGCGTCAACAGCAAAGTTATTTTCAGCTAGTGAAAATGTTTGTCCCGGAAAGGCTGAAACATTTCCATTCTCATCAGAAAAGCAAGGTAATGAATGCAAGTGTTTTAAAGACTCATAACATGGTCTAAAGAGAGCAGTTAGTAAGCCTGTATGTTAGGAGCAAGACTTGGTTTCTAAATGAGGGTCTGGTAACAATACTATTTCTATCAACTGGAACAGTTTTAGTACTGGAAACTGTTTATATCAGCATAGTTTATTTCCTACATAGGAATAACCATAAAATAACATTACAATACAGTAACAGCATGCCTATTATAATTCCATAATAATAGCCGGTATTATGTTTAATCATGTAACAGTACATTTAAAGCAGTCCAGCAGATGTTTGTAGATATCCCTTGGATACTTACAGTGGAACACATTAGGCAGATTCTGCAGGACATTCCAAGGAAGATATCCATCAGGGTATTGATCGAGCAGGTCTCTGCCATAATCTTTAAAATTCACAATGGGACTGGGCCCAAGGGCAAAGACAACAAATACCAACTCCTTCATTCAACTACTTAGCTATAATATGCAGCATAAGCAAAACCAGAAAGTATCCAAGAACAGATAAGAGCATGGCACCAGGGTGTTTGGTGAACAAAGCAAAAGTCTTAAAACAGCAACCTGGTCTAGTTGGGGGTGTCCCTGCTGACTGCAGGGAGGTCGGACTAGATGACCTTTGGAGGTCCTCTCCGGCCTGGACCATTCTATGATTCTATGGATTTCTCAGTTGGCATTTAGCCTCTGGCAGAGTAAGTAGCCTGGTCTAAAACTTGTGTGAATATATTAGTAAGCTGAATACCTTTACGAGAAAACTCAGCTCCAAGTCACTGCGAAGTTAAACTGATCTGTTTCACACAAATGAAATTTCACTGGAGGAGGAATCAGTGCACTGCTACTACAGTCAATAAAAATTGATTTAATCCCAGTCACACCAGACTCCTGCCTGAAAACGGTACAAGCTTATCCAGCTAAATTGAGGGAGTTCTTAACGTCTGGGCTCACCTGAGTTCTGAAAACAAAGGCAGTAAAGGAGCAGACAAAACTGTCAATGGGACAACTTATTATCAACCAAGACTCAGTACACACGAGGTACAGTTTATATCTGTGACAGTAATAGGTCACCTGAGATGCTGAGAACATTACTCAAAACATAGCACTAGTCAGTGGCAGAACTTGAAATTACAGAGTCTAGAAATTTGATGACCCATACAGTACCACAACAGCTATCTCAAGCCACACTTTCCAACCCATCCAAAGCACCTGCCTGAAAGGTTGTCAGTACGCAATTCCAGTTAATGATGGGCAGGACTGCAGTACTTCCTACTTACTGCCACAGACCTCTGCAG
>VZTM01004359.1:0-10709 GCA_013400555.1 Jacana jacana
CATTTTCCACTGAGCTTGCTCCATGGTGCTACAACGCTGATTGCAATGGAGGAATACTCACAAGTAGAAAGGAAACTCAAACTTCTAACAAGTGCCAGGATGCAATCTCTAAGTAATTTCAATAATAATGTAGACAAAAGATTAACTAGGGCCATTGTACTTTTGTGAATGTCAAGCCAGCCTTTTCACACACCCCCTGGTTAAACTAGATAGATAGACAGGCTTCAACTCTGGACTTTAAGTCACTATGACGTTTCTGTTTATAAAGTCGAATTTTTACACTTTTAACATTTCATTTCAGTATGTTGTTGATCTAACAGAGATACCTTTAATCCTAAAATACTTTCTGTTTCTTCTCTTACACTTGAGTAGATTTGTTAAGGTAGATGGCTGTGTAAACACCAGAAACCAGGCAACATGATTAATCTGCCCCAATTCCCTACAGCTTCTTAGTTTATTTGGATAAGCTGTAATATAAGTATATATGTGTATGTGTGTGTGTATATATATTATGCATATATATGTGTATATATCTATCAGAAAGTATTTATGACAAGATAGGGTAAACTGTCCCATTCCATATTAAATATAGTTTATTAGCAGTTTTGTGCTTTTTTGGTGTGTAAGGGGCAAAATCTCAGACATGAGAGCACCTAATTACAAGCACTGTAGAAAAACAACAGCAACATGAGATGTACTGTGTTTTGTGATATTTCACCAGTTACTCTCCAAAACCATTTTTACTTCTCGTAAGAAATATATTTACTTTGACTACTATAATTTCAGGGCACTTCAGAATTTCTAACATACTATCCCTCTTCAAAGATGAAGCACTGGTCTTCCCACTCTATAGCAGATAGCAGAAAAGATTCATACCCACAGACACGTAAACATTAGGCAGTTGATATAAGCGACGTTTTCAGGTTCCCCATTGTGTACAGCTGGGCACTGATAAAGGGCAAAATTCAGTCCTCGTGTCTTCAATGACCCCACCATTAGGATGGAAAGGATGCTCTTTTAGAGGTGTCTCCCTATTTTCATTCCTATGTTGCATCTGCCCTACTCACCCAGGCTTTTCTTGTAGTAAATAAATGGAGATAGAGAGGCTTTCAGAGCAGTATTCATCTCATACTGAAGTAGGATCAGGTGATGTCAAAGTAGGTCAGACAAACTGCAAATTAAAGCACCTTTTCTTTCCACTGATAGCAAAAGGAGCCTGGAGATATGAGCAGTGAAGTACTTCCACTGTAGGCACCTGAAGTTAGGTGCAGTGAGATGCTTTCATTTACTTCAGATCCAGGGCTGTCCTGTGGGATAGTGGTCACCTGTAGAAGATTGATGTTTTTTTCTGAAATGAGCAGTAAGAAAGGCTCCCCAAAGTATTTATTTTTTTCCTTCCTGTGACTTATCTAATTTTCAGGGCTTAGGTTAAGGGAGCTGAGTCTTCAGTCACTAGATTGGACAGTAATAAGTTCTTCCTTTCATTGGGTTCTTCGCTAGTCTAGCATTACTGGGAAGGATGAAAGGTGTCTCAACACTGTTCTGTAGCCTGGCAGTTCAGGTAAGAGGGAGAAACATTTTAAGTCCTCTGACTGTCAAAAGCCATAAGTCCACCTCTGGTGCTTCCTGAGAAGGTGCTCTAACCACCGGTTTATTTGCACGTATCAACTGGTTTACCTCTTCCTTAAAACAAAAGAGACGAAGAAGATTCATTATCTTTATGGCAGATCCCTGTCTGCTCCTCACACCGTTATACAAAAATAGTAATAACCAGGAAGTCACAGGGGATGACCCATGATCTATGCCGTTTCATTTCATAGACATCTGCAGGGGTCTAGTTATCTCTCTATATGCTTTAGGTTTGGGTTTTTTTTTTCACTAGATACCATACACGTGCTTTTTCTTTGTGTGTTTTTGGACTGTTTATTTATGTTATTGCTACCATTGTTTTACAGTGTTCTGGACTGGCTGGTTTCAGATCTGAGAAAGAAATGTATTTGTTTCTCAGCTGAAAACTTTACCACTGAGGCCGAGAAGCCCTGGTGTATTCACAGAAAAACAGAAGTGCAAGAAAATTCTCAGGCAGTTACAAACTTAAGAAATATGATAAGGTAAATTGATAGAAGAAATTTAACTCCCACAAATCCAAAATATTTCATTAGATGAAATAATGTAAACTTTCTGGGACATTTACATAGGTTCTCAACTAAGAGTGACCACTCAGGGCAACACTGTGTTGTGTTCTCTACTGACCTCTTATCAGGCTATAGGAAGGGGCAGAAAAGAAAAACTAAACCTAGACATGTAATTAAGAGTAGCACATTACAGAGATTAAGGTTGTTATATAAATTAATGGCCTGGAATACCGCATGCAGAAATGGTGAGTTGCTTTGTGCAAGTTTGGCTTAATTCAAATAATTTCATAGACAAAATTACATAATCTCCCTAAGGAGGGGAGAATTCTCCTACGGATAGATATGTTGCATTTACTGCTCATTTAGAATTTCGGTGGGGAATTTAATCCTTAATAGGCTCTGAACAGACCACTTGAAAAAGTTACCAAGTTTTTTAAGGCCTATGACTACGTACATACGACATACTACAAAAGAGAAAGGGTTTAAACAGGGAAATCTGTCACTTCTGGCAATGGAGCAAAGATACAAAGGTGCTTGTTTGGCTACAGGGTAATCACTTTATTTCAAGTATCCATCCCCCCTGTAAGAGCTCCAGCATTGTTTATAGAAATACAGCGAGCACAGCAGGCCTGATGGAGACGCAGCTCAAAAACATCTGTGCTCTGTGGATCAAATGTGTACCAGCCACACATACCTCACCTCCCAGCTGAGACTCTTTCAAATAAAGCTGCCAATTTTACTTCCCTGAATACAGTTGGAAAGACCGCAAACACTGCAAATACTAAGGTTATTTGACTACAAATACTTATTTAGTTATCTAAAGCAATTGGTGAGATCCCTCAAGACGCTGATGTGTAGCCCCTGGTAGAGATCTTGCTATACCTGCTTAGCTGCAGATTTACGTGGTGCAGCAAGAGTAATCTTTATGGTGGGTCAGACACTGGTGGCCTCTGACCCCATCCTGTGTTATTTCCTGAGTGTATTTGCTCAATTTGCTACTTGAGCTGTTAATGGCAAATAATTTTTTTTAAGGAAAAGATGTTTTATAGCAAACTGCTTTTAAAAGTGGGGAAGGTAGCACACATGTTGTGTGTTCTGTCATCAAGTGGGCCCAGAAACTCTTACTGCAAATATTATTTGCTCTCTCTATTTTGTGCTTATTTGGCCAAATATATTCCCAATGGAACACCTTTGATTTCAGTGGACTCGTCAGGGGTGAGTTTGGCTTTCCGAATCACATAGTGCAGGGACGTCACAGTGGTGGGCAATGCTTTGAAACGGATAGTTAACTATTTTTACTTTCTTGTAAACAATCCCCTCAGAAATCCCAAAGGTCACAGCACCAGCCTTTGACCATGCTGCAACACCTGCGCTTTGGATTCTGTTCTGTATCAGAGCACTAAGAAGAGCTGCATCGCACGCAGGCCTGAGGACGCTGAAGAGATTTGGCTTCTTCAGGAATATGAATACATATGAAATTGCAGAACTTGTGGAAGTGCATTTAAAAACATTTTTAAAAAGAGGATAAGAGAAAACCTGGAGCCAATAAGCTTTTGAAGGCTTTTGAACGCCTGATAACCTGGAGTGGCTTTTATCACACCTCATTTTGCACCCAGACTAAGCCAGGAATTGAATCCTCCCATAGCGGGGATGGAAGGACATGAGCATTTCTCAGACATCTCGCACAGAATGAGATGTCTTTAACCCCTATCTCCTTTCACTGATTGTAGGAGGAACCCGCTATGGCGTGCTGTCCATGTGGCAGATGCCAAAATTGTTTCTAATTTCTAATATAGAGACAGCAATAAGTGATTCAAATCTCCTCACACTGGGGCTGACAGACCCTGGTTTAACATACTGTCCATGGAGGAAGTAAGGTGCAAGGTCTAAGTCAGACACCTAAAATAAATGGCCTAAATACAGGGGGTTTGTAGTCCAAAGAGGTGAAGAATGACACAGAAAACTGGCTTCATATTCATTATTGAATGTGGATTTGAAAGACCGTCTCCTTACTGAAATGCCACAAACTCTTTTTACTCCAAAACTGAGGTTATAAAGGACCAAAGGATCTTTCAGCTTAGGCAGTCATATTCTGCCTCTCACACGCTTCACATACACACTGAGATGGGAAATCAAAAACTGCCTTGCCCAAGCTTTGGGGTTCTGTTTAAAGGCAGCCAGTTGCCATGTCCCAGCTCTGTGGTGTGTACAGAGCGCCCCTTTTCTCAGAGACATTTGTACTTGGGGGTGCTGCAGGCATCTTTCTCCAAACACAAGTCCTAGCTGTTCTCCGATTTCCAGTTAACGTCTATGTTGCTTGAAAGATGAAGTTAGGCATGAGGTGCTTACCCTTGCCTTCAAAAAATCTTCCCTCTAAAATGAGCTGTAACCTGAAACTGGGATTTTTACTTGTCAACTGTTGGCTTTTGTCTGTGATAAACACCTTCTGCATTACTGGTAAGGCAAAAGCAGTTTGATACAGAGGTTTTAGAGCCGTTGCTCCAGAATAGCTCCTGTTTCACAGTATATGTTGACATTAATTGATGGTTCATTTGAATGTGAGTAAAAGTCTGGAGAACGGGTTTGAAACAAATTCACAGAAGTGCCTGGAGTTCAACTTGCAATGTTACAAAGGCCTAATTTTAATAGGTATACAGGTGAAAAAGACACCCTCATTCATATGATTTACACATTCACAAAATCCTCATCTGGCCTATTTTAAGCTGTCTGTGATTCTTGTCTTGGCAAAAGTCATTGAAAACAATATGAGGTTTGTTTGAGTGGAAGTCACAGGATCAGACCCAAAAGGTTAAGACGTCTGTGTATTCACCCTGGTTGTGTGCAAAACAGCAGTAAAGTTAACATTGGCTAAGTTAGGGAAACCTCTATGGGGAAAGGAAACACCCTAAGTGGTTGACATCACTACCTGGATATGAAACAGGAGGGGGGAGGCTGGTTCTCGTCCTCTTCACAGTCTTAAGGCTTAGTTCTCATTTACTTTCCTGCCTGTGGCTGTCTAACATAAAGGCCAGTAGTTTATAGCCAAGGGAAAATGTGTATTTGGCAGTGATACTGTTTGAATTATAGTATGATCAAACTGCCTGTGTGGGGTGGTTTTGTTATGACAACTGAAGCTACAAAGATTAGGTAAAATTTCTCTTACAAAGCAGGAGAGAGAAAATTACAGTGAACGACATCTTCAGTGCTTAAACAACAGTTTCTTCACCCTTTGATATGCAATTTTAATAGTTACCCAAGGTCAACAAAGAGATGGCAGGATTATCCTTCAAAAGAATTTGTGCCATTTTTATGACACATACCATAGTGTCCTGAATCATTACAAGCATTTAATTTGGGGATACCTGACAGTTTGTTTGACTGAAGTTCCGGACCTAGTTTAACAATCTTTGTTGCAGAGCATGACTGTACACTACATAAAATGTGCAGTATGTCATGTTTATAGTGTAGGTGTGTAGAAAATATTCAGTTGATATGAAAGAGTTCTGTTACTAATCCAAAATCAACATCTTGGTTCAGATAAACTCAAATAACTCTAAATATTATTACTAAATATAATTTTCTGTCAGGCTGCAGAATTACTGCACTGTTGTCAACAATTTACATTACTCACCCACAGGCAAACATACCTCCTTCCATAAGACCAGCAGCCATCCCAAACATGTAAAAAAGATAATGATATACATCATTCTGGATGCCACCTCCAAACATGCTGAAAAACAGGAAATTATTGGGTGTGGTCGACATGGATTTACTAAGGGTAAAACATGCTCAACCAACCTGATAGCCTTCTATGATCTTATAACTGGATGGCTGGATGAGGGGAGAGCAGAAGATGGCATCTACCTTGACCTCAGCAAGGCTTTTGACACTGTCTCCCATAACATCCGCATTAGGAAACTGAGGAAGTGTGGGCTAGAAGAGGGAACTGTAAGGGGGACCAAGAGCTGGCTGTGTGACAGAACTCAGAGGGTTGTGATTAATAGAGCAGGGTTGAGTTGGAGGCCTGGTGTCTCCCAGGGGTCAATACTCGTCCGGTCTTGTTCAACATATTCATCAATGACCTGGATGAGAGGACCAAGTATCCTCAGCAGGATCGCTGATGATACCAAACTGGGAGGGCTGGCTGACACTCCAGAGGGCTGTGCTGCCATCCAGTGTGACCTGGACAGGCTGGAGAGCTGGGCAGAGAAGAACTCAATGAGGTTCAAAAGGGAAAGTGTAGGGTCCTGCACCTGGGGAGGAAGAATGCGGGCATCAATATAGGTTAGGGGTGGACCTGCTGGAATGCACTTCTGAGGAGAAGGATCTCTGTGTCCTAGTAGACAGTAAATTATCCATGAGTGAGCAATGTGCCCTTGTTGCCAAGAGGGCCAATGGAATCCTGGGCTGCGTAGGGAAGAGTGTGGCCAGTAGGTCAAGGCAGGTCATTCACCCTCTCTACTATACAGTTTAATAAAATAAAATTATAAAATGCCACTTCAGATAAATGTATAAACATAGAATATTTTGATTGTGATGACTTCCACCAGCTATTAAGTATCTACCTATAAGTAATAAATGTCTTATCAATAATTCCTTGTTGATACACAATTTCAGTTACTATTGTAATTTACATAAATACATTCTAACATGATACATATCCATTTCAACATGTACCTATTCTGGATTGCACGTTGAGATGAACTTGTCATTGTCACTGGTGACAGCATTTGGCCAGTTCCTGTCAAGAACACTTCCAACCACTCACCAATTTCATCCAGGGGAAATCTGAGAGAAGACTCAAGAAGTCCTCATCCCTAAATATTTTTTTAAAACAGCTATGTTGCTTATGGTGTCCTTATTGTTGCCTTCATTGCACATCAAAGAAGACATGTGTGCAAGTGTACATTTAAAAGTAATGTTATAAATTCCATAATCACAGTAAAAAAAACTTCAAAGAGTCCAAACACAAGACATAAACCATAGGTAAGGAAGTTTGTTGGAACTACTTATTTACTCGAGTAAATTACCAAGTCTTTTCTCATTGTTAACATGAGATCAAGAAGTTGTATTTTGGCTTTGAAACAAAGAGTAAGAGTGATCAAAAGCCAGAGAAGAAAAAAAATGTAAAGGAAAACAGATTGCTTCTCAAGAGATCTACAGTGGGAAGAAGCTTGGAGAAAGTTGACTTAAAAAGTAGTTTTTCAAAGAGCCAAGGCTGAAGTAAAAATAGTGCTAGAGACACGGAGAGTGGGCAGGGTGCCAGTCCTAGGCAGGTGAAAACAATTACTGGGGCAGCAGGAGAAGAAACATCGTAAGACAGTGAGACAAAAGTCTAAGAACTTAAGAAACATGGAGGGTGGCTTTGGATTGGGTTTTGGAGTGAATGTTGGCTGGGTCCTGTGGTCACATCTACTGTAGGTACATGAAATGTAGAAACCAGCACTACACTCATCCCAGCATGAACAGAAAACAACTTTGATAACAGACTGTATAAGAATTTAACCAGACAAGGAATGAAACCTTATCCTGACAAAAGCCACTGAAGTTTCTTCATGCCAAAAAGGAAAGATTTACTGGAGGCAAAGGGAAATAAACTATGGATGTAAGATTTAGCGGTGTTGGACTTTTCAGAAACATCTCTGCCTGCAGGGCAACGGGTTCTTGGACTGAAACAGAAGCCTTGAAAGAAATGGAGAAAAGGTTCAAGGCAACATGTTATTTCCAGGGTGTGATGGTAAAGAAGACAACTCAGGAAGAAGAGAGAGGATTCCTGAGTCAGCTATCTGCCTCTTGAGATACCTGGCAGAAAAAGGATGGCTGAAAGCTACAGTTTAGCAATACTCTCGCATATACCCAGGCAAAACGCTACACCCAATAATTTATGAACACCCACTTTAGTAATAATTGGTTAATGAAATAAGAGAAGCAGAATGTGGAAGCAACAGAAAAGCTGCTGGTTAAGCAGAGCTATACACTGGGAACCGAGACACTCTCTCGTCTGGCTGATTTAACATTTTCAAATTTTTACTGTTTCAGCAAACTCTTTATTATAGGATTTTTCTCTGGTCTTTCTACACCGGGTCACCTGTCATATCAGGAATGATGAACATTTTCACTGTGCCACAGCAGGCACTGTACACCTTTCTTTTACAGATTTGAATTATAATAGCAAAATTACTCATACAATCAATAAGTGTCCGAATGCTCCCGTGCATCTCATTTGCTGTTTCCATTCTCTCCCCCTGCTCTCCTCATTTCCTTGGCAAGATAGTTCACATATATTGGCAAGAGACAGCAGATCTTTTTTGTGCTTTTAAGTTAAGAAATACTCAGGCTATCTATTTGGAATATGTCAAAACCACCTGACATTTGTATGTCATATATAGTTTCCTTTCCCAGTATTTAATCATCAAAATTCTTTCATTTTTACTAATTTAACTGAACAGCAGCTCTGAAATTTGTGCCATCATTAAATACAAAACTCCTAAGAAAAGAAATGTAATAACAAGAATTAGGCTTTGCTAGCATTAAGATGTTAAGATTATTCCGTATCAACAGAGGGCAGTCTTTGATAACTATAAATTTATATGTAGAACTGGTGAACAGTAAATTCCCATTTGTCTTACACAGGAACTGTGAGTTGTGTAGTTTTCAATAAGGAATATAAATTTGTGACCCATTGTCAAAAGCAAAGTCAGATGCCCTCAGAAAGGGTTTCATTTAAAATAAGAATAGATTGGCACTCATTTTTTAAATCAACAAAGGTCTTAAAATGCAGATTTATCCTACCGAACCTCACACGTAATTTATTTCAGAAAATTTGTTCATCGCTAGGTTTCCATGAGCATGCTTTTATTTATTCATACTCTGTTAAATAAGCAGGTCTTCTTTGTCTTAAAGCTTTCTGTTACTGTTTAGACTCAGAAGCATAGTGTAGTAACGTAGCAGAGCTGCAAGGTTTCACACAAGGGTATGCAGACTCTTTTTTTTCCCAGTCACTTTTTCACCAGTGACTTTATTGACCAAAATTTTATTTTAAAAAATCAATGTACTCCTTATTGGGCCCGATTCTGATTTGTTACCTGGGCTTCAGAGATAACTGGTAGGAGAATGCTTTGGATTTACAGCTTTGTCATTAGATCACAATTTAGCCAAGATGAATTTTCAAGTACGATTTAAACACAAGCGTCAGCACAAGCCAAGCAGTCAGCAAGCCAAGGACAATCCTTTCAAAAAATTTATCGACTCTATAATACAGACTGCTTTTTATTTTACGTTGTGCTGCGAAAAGAAAAGAAAAAACAAACACGTCTTGCACTCTGTACCTGGACTGGGGCACGAGAGCTCATGGACTTGTTTGACAAGACAGAGACTGGTAACAATAAAGAGGACTTGTGCTGTTTGTACATGGAGATTTACTACTTGATGATGGAGATAATAGAGATCAAAGAACTTGACACTATAGTCCACTGAAAATAAGAAATTTCTTTACCAGACATGAGTCCAACTCAGTTAAGAAGCTAACTCTCTCAAAAATTTATTTGTTGGAATGCCTTTCTTCATTCACTTTCAACAGAGGTATCTCAAAAGCTATTCCTTCATCTACCAGATTTCTCACCACAGCAGATACTGGACTGATTTTATCAGAGAAGAGATTGCTCCATTACAAGTGTGGTTCAAAACACACCATTATTAGAGAGAAAGTATTTTAAAGGTCTATGTTTACCTGCCATCCCTAACAGTTTAAGAATATTAAAACTAGAAAAAAATAGAGCACTTTTCATTAGATACCTTTTTTCCTCTTCTGCTAGAATAACAAATAAAAATAGCTAAATGCTGTTTGTAGGTTTTATTACCTTTTTACACTCAGTTTCTCTACACACGCATATATGCACATACACACACGGTTTGAGTGGCAAACTCTGCAAAAGAGAGTTTAATTTGGAAAAAGGAAAATCTTTGGCCCTCGAAGTAAATAAATGAGAAGATTTCTACTGAACATTGGTTCCTCAAAGCTTCATTTCACTACAGCCTAAACTTTTAATCGAACTTAGATAGTACACATTTCTTTAATAAGTTAAGCTATTCGTGCCCATGCAGCAGGCATGCTTTCAAATCACCTCAATGCTACCTCAAATCTCTGTGTTGGGTCATTTGGTTGGGGTTTTTTTTTGTGGTTCGGGGTGGGGGATTTTTTAGTTTATTTATTTGTTTTGAAACAGAAACCAGGACTCGACAGTAGACCATTATATCTAGGCAATTCCAATCACTCCATCCTGAATATCATTATCCCTGACAAGAAGAGATACTAACACCATGTTTGTAAAACTATTGGAGATCCTTGGTCCTGGGCCTTTATCTTTTCTACCAGATTATCTTCCTTTGAGGCTTAGAACCAAGACATTAAGTTGGTGAAATGAAGGGCAAACGCCTCATAAGGGTAGAGAAATGGTATTAGTGTTGCTTTACTAGACGTCTACCATAATTACTACATCCTGCTACGTCCTGCAGCAGCATCCAAGTCCATAATTCAGACTTAAAAAACATAGCTGTCTGCAGCTGTATGGTCAA
>VZTM01004359.1:14177-30542 GCA_013400555.1 Jacana jacana
CGGCTCAGGTGGCCGCGGGTGGGGAGGCGGCGGGGGGCGGCCCGGTGCCTGCCTCCATGTGGGACTGCGAGGAGTTCCTGCGCCTGGGGCTGCGCTACCGGCACACGGCAGCCGGCGGCTCCCCGAACCGTGACCTGGTGCCGCTGGTGGCTGAGCTACGGGAGGCAGCTGGCAGTGGGGCGCTGCTGAAGCGCGAGTACTTCCAGGTGCTGGTGCGGATCCGTACCGGGACTGAGAACGTGGCCCCCAAGCCCAGCTTCTTGGCCATGCTCATGATGGAGGTGGACCAGTTTGTCCTGACCGCCCTCACGCCTGACATGCTTGCGGCCGAGGATGCTGAGTCACCACCAGACCTGCTGCTCTTCAACATCACTTCACCCTTTGGCCCTGGCCAGGGGCACATGGTCAGCACAGATGATCGGAGCTTGCCTGTCTCCTCCTTCAGCCAACGGGATGTGAGGGAGCTGCGCATTGCATACCAGCCACCCACAGAGGACTCGGATCGGGAGCGTCTCTTTGAGCTTGAGCTGGAAGTGTTGGACCCTGAGGGTGCTGCCTCAGAGCCCTTCGCCTTTGTGATTGTGGTGAAGCCCATGAACACCCTGGCACCTGTGGTGACCCGCAACACTGGCCTCGTGCTGTATGAGGGGCAGTCACGGCCTCTCTCGGGTCCTGGCCCCAGTCCCAACCTGGTGATCAGTGATGAGGATGACCTTGAGCAGGTGCGGGTGAGTGTGGTGGCAGGGCTGAGGCATGGCTACCTTACTCTGCTGGAGGACACCCCAGTACCTGCTGCCCCTCGTAAACACTTCACAGTGGCTGAGCTGGCAGCAGGCCGGGTCATTTACCAGCATGATGACAGTGAGTCTCCGCTTAGTGACAACCTGGTTCTGCGGCTGGAAGATGGTGGCTCTCGCCACCGTGTTGAGTTCCTTTTCCCCATTACCTTGGTGCCCACTGATGACCAGCCACCCCTACTCAATGCTAACACAGGGCTGGCCATGGCTGAGGGTGAAACAGTGCCTATCACCACCCGTGCTCTTAGCGCCACTGACATTGATTCACAGGATGCCATCCTGCTCTTCACATTGGAGTCTGGCCCCACTGCTGGGCAGCTCCTTCTCCGTCAAGCACAGCCACCTCCTGGCTGGGAAGAAGAGGAAGAAGATGAAGGCTTTTCTTGGGCAAGGGTGCCAGGTTTAGCAGGGAGCTCCCAAATCTATGAAAAGCCAGTGAGAGAGTGGCTGCAACAAGACATTGTAGAAGGGCGTCTCTATTACCACCACTTTGGCCCTCACAGCCCTGGCCCTGGTGTTGTGTTGGACCAGTTTGTCTTCAGAGTACAAGATGATAATGACCCACCCAACCGCTCTGGACCACAGACTTTTGTGATCCGGGTACATCCCGTAGACAGATTAGCCCCAGAGCTGCATAGTAGCAGCAGCCTGCACTTAATAGTTGCGGAACAGCAGGTGACCCCACTACGGAGGAAGCACTTGTGTTACACAGATCAGGATTCAGGGGACCGTGAACTCCACTATACGATAACCCAGCCCCCTACTGACACTAACCACCCTCCAGATGTGTATGGAGCTCGTCTTGGATCCCTTGTGCTGACTGAGGATCACTCTGTGGAAGTTACCCACTTCACCCAAGCGCAGATCAATCATCACAAGATATCGTACCGTCCCCCACAGGAAGAGCTGGGGGTGGCTCCTCATTTGATTCAGTTTCAGTATCAAGTGCAAGATGCAGCTGGCAATACAGCCAAAGGGACTTTCACCATCTACCTGCAGCCTGTGAATAACCAACCTCCTGAAATCACCAATACTGGCTTCACTTTGCCTGAGGGTGGCAGCCATGTCCTTAGTCCGACTGAGTTGGATGCCAGTGACACAGACACGGAACTTGCCCACCTCAGATTTATCCTGACCCAAGCTCCTCAGTACGGCCAGTTGCAGCTTTCTGGGTACAGTTTGGTTCCAGGAGCTGTCTTTGGCCTGGAGGATATCAGACAAGGGAGGGTGATGTATGTGCATGGTGGAGCTGAAACCAACAGTGATACTTGCAGGCTTGATGTGAGTGATGGGGTTCATTTTGTGCCCATCACACTGAAAATGAACGTGCACCCAGTTGATGATGAGGTTCCTATGCTACGATTGCCCCCTGGCACTCTTGGTTCCTACCTGGATGTGCTGGAGAATGGTGCTGCTGAAATCACTGCTAATGTCATTCAGGGCACAGATGAGGATACAGATGACTTAATGTTGACCTTCATTGTAGAGGATCCTCCTCAGCATGGGAACATCCTGGTCCAAGGGGTGCCTGCAGAGAGATTTTCCCAGAGAGATGTGCTGGATGGGGCTGTGGTATATGCTCACACTGGTGGGGAAATAGGTCGCCTGCCCAAAGAAGATACCTTTAATCTTACCTTGTCTGATCTGTCTGAGGAGTGGAATGTCAGGGGCAATATTGTACAAGGAGTTTCAGTCTTGGTGACCATTCTACCTGTTGACAGTCAAGCCCCTGAGATTTTTGTTGGGAAGCAGTTCATGGTAATGGAAGGTGACAGACAGGTTATTACTCCTGCTCACCTCAGGGCTGAAGATGTGGATACGCCTAATGATGATATACTCTGCACCATTGTTGCTCAGCCCACATCTGGCTATGTAGAGAACATTTCCCCAGCCCCAGGATCTGAAAAATCCAGAGCAGGTGTAGCAATAAGTGCTTTTACCTTGAAAGACCTCCGTCAAGGGCATGTTTTTTACGTCCAAAGTATACATAAAGGTGTGGAGCCTGTTGAAGATAGATTTGCTTTCCGCTGTTCTGATGGCATTAATTTTTCCCAGAGGCACATCTTCCCCATTGTTATTATGCCAATCAACGATGAAGAGCCTGAAATCTTTATACGAGAGTTTGTCGTGATGGAAGGCATGAGCCTGGTTATCGATACCCCTATCCTCAATGCAGCTGATGCAGACATCCCTGCTGATGAGTTGCTGTTCACAATCACCAGACTTCCCAGGCATGGCCACATTGTGAACCAGCTGGTCAATGGAACTGTCCTAGTTGAGAGGTTCACCTTGGATCAGATAACAGAGAGCTCCAACATACTTTATGAACATGATGACTCTGAGACAAAGGAGGACAGTTTTGAGGTGAAACTCACAGATGGGAAACATACCATTATGAAAATGGTATTCATCATGGTTATTCCTGTAGATGATGAGACACCCAGAATGGCCATCAATGATGGTTTGGAGATTGAAATAGGGGAAACTAGAACTATTAATAACAGAATATTGAAGGCTACTGACTTAGATTCTGAAGACAAAACCTTGACATACGTTATAAGATATGGGCCAGGACAAGGCTTGTTGCAGAGAATAAAGCCTTCAGGTGGAGTCGAGAATATTACCCTGGGGATGAACTTCACCCAAGATGAAGTGGATAGAAACTTAATTCAATATATGCATTTTGGCCAAGAAGGAGTTCGTGATCTTATCAAGTTCGATGTGACAGATGGAGTAAATCCTCTCATTGACCGCTACTTTTATGTGACAATAGGTAGCATTGATATTGTCTTCCCAGATGTAATCAGCAAAGGAGTTTCTTTGAAGGAAGGAGGGAAGGTAACCCTTACTACTGATTTGCTAAGCACTAGTGACCTGAATAGTCCAGATGAAAACTTAGTTTTCACGATTACCAGAGCACCTGTTCGTGGTCATCTTGAATGCACAGATCAGCCTGGGGTACCCATCTCCACTTTTACTCAACTCCTATTAGCAGGGAATAAAGTCTATTATATTCACACATCAGAAGATGAGGTGAAAATGGACAGCTTTGAGTTTGAGGTGACTGATGGCTATAACCCTGTATTTCGTACTTTCAGAATTTCAATCAGTGATGTGGACAATAAGAAACCTGTCGTCACCATCCATAACCTGGTGGTGAGTGAAAATGAATACAAGCTGATAACCCCATTTGAACTGACTGCAGAAGACAGAGATACACCTGATGCATATCTAAAATTTATCCTCACTCAAATACCAGTTCACGGTCAGATCATGTTCAATAACTCCAAACCAGTCACCACCTTCACTAAACAAGATCTAAATGAAAATCTAATCAGCTACAAACATGATGGCACAGAATCACTTGAGGATAGCTTCTCTTTCACTGTTACGGATGGCACTCATACTGATTTCTATGTCTTCCCTAACACTGTGTTTGAAACAAGGAGACCTCAGACTATGAAGATTCGAATAATGGCTGTGGACAACAGCGTACCTCAAGTTGTAATAAATAAAGGTGCTCAGACTCTCCGTATTCTGGCCACAGGTCACATTGGGTTTCTGATTACCAACAAGGTGCTCAAAGTGGAAGACAGGGACAGTTTACATGCAACTCTCAAGATTAGAATCACAGAGGGTCCACGCCATGGTTTCCTGATTCACCTGGGGAAAGGCAACCATAGCATCAGCCAGTTCACCCAAGGTATCACAGTACACCATGCTTTCTTTATATCACTTGAAAGATTCTTAATCACGCTAAACTCTATGTTAATTGATTGAAGAAACTGTCTGACAGCGAGCTTATTTATTTTTATATTTTTATATTTTCTTATATTTTTAGTTCTTTTTATTATTTATTGCATCTGTGACAGCTTGAAGCAGGAAAGGGGTCTACTGGACAAACACTGAATAAAGGAGCGTTTTTGCTGTGGAGAGCTTACAGTCCAAATAACTGTGATTCAGACTTTCAGTTGGTGATAGAAATTTCTGTAACAGACTTGGGCTGCTCTTGGTTCCAGATCTGTAGAGGCTGAGTGCCACCTTTAAACAATTTTATTTAGAAAATGCTATGGGAGTGCCTAAGTTATTATTAACTGATAGTCATACCATGGCTAGGGTATCAGTTCCTACACAGTCTGAGTTCATTTAACTGTAAAAGCAAACTCATTTCCCAAACCTGGGGAAATAATATATTATGAGTGCATTTGTTGTCTTAATTACACAAATGTTAACCACAGAATGTTTGTGGTAAATTAACAGGTAATGTAAATGTTTTAAAATTATGTCAGTGGTACTTACTTTTTATATGGAACTAAAATACTAGGTGGTATAAATAGGATGAAAACCACATGTGCCGTAGGTTCTGAAATAAAGCCTCAACACAAGGCTATGAAGTAACCTTACTTGAAAGAGGAGCATTAGCTATTCTCCAGAGAATTTTTCATGTTACTTTGCAATGAGTTAATAGCTGCTTAATTAAAAATATGAAATGTGGTTTCTTGGAGCCTCCTGCATCTGTCAAGTGAGTAGACAGCATAATTTAATGGAGAATTAAAGTTATGGGGACCCAGACAGGCTGGGCTGTGGTAAGGCTAGAGATGAACGCTTGTAGTTCTCTGTATTTCATTTCACAGAGCCCATACTGGTATGTGTCCCATGTTACAGTTCAGGCTGTAGTGATGTTCCTGTCTGACATACCACACCTTTCAAACAGGTCTGATGAACATTTGAATGTCTGGGGTGCCCTAAGTTTTCTGGTGTTAGTGCAGAAAAAGAGATGAGAAGAGACCAAAACGTGTTTACGCTTGGGAAGCACCACATCTCCTTAAATGTAAGGCTTCAGTAGTGGACTGTTATAGTATTAAGAGTATTGTCAGAGTAAGTGAGAATCAGAAGAGAAGGGGAGTGAGCAAATAGACATATTATCACCTTTTTTAGTGGGTTTTAATTTACATCGGGAAATGTAGAATTACAGAGTGGATGCTACTTGAAAACACTGCCTAGCATAGTGATACCCCATTTTGGGGTGTGTGTGCTCAGGATAGGTACATATTCCATTTGCTTTCATGACATGTGACCAGGCATACATTTTTCAGGTGACCAAAATGCAGTTATTACTCAGCGTGTCAATAATACAGCTTGGTTGTTGTCTCAGGATTCCATATAACCCCCTGAAGCCAAATATATCTACCTGGTTACTCCAGCCAAATACACACCATTTTGCAAGCAATGATTTTATTCAGAATTCACCCAATAATACTTTTTATCTTCTTTTTCAGGCAAGTG
Source organism: Jacana jacana (assembly GCA_013400555.1). Taxonomy (NCBI): domain Eukaryota; kingdom Metazoa; phylum Chordata; class Aves; order Charadriiformes; family Jacanidae; genus Jacana; species Jacana jacana. The sequence continues at coordinate 20,261 of VZTM01004359.1, forward strand.
TTTTAAGAGAGATGAGGGAATGATGTTGGGAAGTGCATTAGTTTTTAAAGAGTTCATATTAATACATGTGTACCTTTAATAAGCACATCAGTTTTGCAGAATTTTAAATGTGAAATCAGTGTCCTGACCTAGTGGAGACAATTATATTTTTGAATAGAATAGTATGTTGGATAGATTTCAAAATTAAGTTGAAGAATTCCAATATCACATTAATATCAGTAGGCACTGTAGATAATACTGTACTGAATCGTGCTTACCAAATCATAACCGAATCCACTGTGGAAGGAAAGCGTTGCTCAAGTGATTATGAACATATTAGTGAACAGAAAACAGGTTGTTCCTTTGCAATTCATTTGACAAAATTAAGATGTCAAAATGCACCTCTGTTTAAGAAAATGCACCACTAAAATATGAACTAGTTCTGACTCTTGAGCCCATATTATTACATTTAGTTTCATTTCTTTTTGTAAATGCATCTTAAAAGAAAGAGGGCACTGGGAAGGGGGAAGTAAAGGGAGAGAGAGTGAATGCTGTCTGTAAAACTTCAGCACTATTAATACTGAAATTCGTGAGCCCTGCTGGAGAACCTTGACCTCTCTCTGTTGAAGTGAAACTATTTAATACATATGAAGGTTTTCTTGCATTTCTTCAACATTTTAAATAAAATCTATTTTTCCTAACTCTTTCCAGCTGATATTGATGATATGAAGATATGCTATGTATTACGAGGAGGTGACAATGCCACCAGTGACATTTTTCATTTCATGGTTGAAGATAGTGGTGAGTACTCATAATATCTGTGCTTTTGTTGTTCTTGAAAGAGAAAGAATTTAAGTATACTTTGGGGACTTAAATTGAGGAAAGTCCTATTTACCTCCTGGAATATGATTTTTGTTATGGCTTTCCCATATTGTGGTCTGTTTCTGGTGATTACAAAGAGAAGTGTTGATATGGTAATTGCATCTAATGAAAAAAAAAAACAAACCTACTCTGGCAAGAAAGTGAAATTCTCTAAGACTACTCAGGTACCTGGGCTTTCTGTAGTTTTACCTTTGTATTTCCTGTCCAGGCCTTTTACACATAAATTCTCATAAGCCTTTTGTCTTGAGAAACGTTCTAAATTTTGATTTTCAGTTATGGTTGCCTGCCTCTTTGAAGGTTCCAGCTATAAGACTATTCATACGGATGCATTGTCTCTGATGTGCATGTTGTATAGAGTTCAAGTTCTTATTCTGCCTACTTAACAGAATCCTCAGTGGTTTGTCAAAGACCTTTGTCGGGTGACAGATGTGAATTCTCCTAACATATTATTTTGTAGAATTGTGGAGGATGCAAAAGGAAAGAGTAAAAAGAAATTGAGAATACTGGCATATAGGCGCTTGAGGAAAAAAACAGGTTGTGGGGGTTTTTTGTTTTTAAAGAACAAAGAAGGAACAGTTTAAGGGGTAAATAAAAAATATTCACAGAATATCAGGGATTGGAAGGGACCTTGAAAGCTCATCTAGTCCAATCCCCCTGCTGGAGCAGGAACACCTAGAGCAGGTCACTCAGGAACGTGTACAGGCAGGTTTTGAATGTCTCCAGAGAAGGAGACTCCACAACCTCCCTGGGCAGCCCCTGCCAGTGTTCAGTCAGCCTCACTGTAAAGAAGTTTTTTCTCATATTTAAGTGGAACCTCCTATGATCCAGCTTGCACCCATTGCCCCTTGTCCTATCATTGGACATCACTGAGAAGAGCCTGGCTCCATCCTCCTGACACTCACCTTTCACATATTTATAAACATTAATAAGGTTGCCCCTCAGTCTCCTCTTCTCCAAGCTAAAGAGACCCAGCTCCCTTAGTCTTTCCTCATATGGGAGATGCTTCACTCCCTTAATCATCTTGGTAGCCCTACCCTGGACTCTCAAGCAGTTCCCTGTCCTATATTGATGGGCGCTTTTTTTCCCTATCCAAAGGTCTGTACTTAATGTGGATATTGCTGAATGTAGACATTCCTCTGTGTGGTAACAGGTGGCTAGATTATGTTACTATAATACCTTTTTAAATATGTGATATATAGCTCTATGAGCAATTGGCAATAAATTTTATTACTTGATTTAATAATAAACTTCTTAGAAAAAAATCCTTCCTGTTCACTTATTTTCAGCTTATGTGTACTCAGCTTGTGTTACTGCTTCACAAGAAGCACAGTCATTTAATGGTATTAAGTTCAGCGTACAGGGATTTGTCCTGTCCGTCACAGATTCAACAGTTTTGTCACCATCTGCCATTGCTGGGAGTAGGATGTTAAAGCATATGCTCCTGTTCATTGTGCTGGACAGGCACAGAAGAGACTAACTCTAGAAACTTTTGAAAATATTTTTGCAAATATTTGGTACATCAGAGAACAAGTAGTAAGATAAGAGTTTGTAACACGACTTATTTTCCTTAAATCTTTTATTTTAACCAACATGTAGGTTAGAGAAATTTATGTAAGGATAATGGAGCACAGGGTGCTATATTTTCTTAGGAATACCATCGTTTTCTTATGACAGGTGTCACCACATGGTGACATTGTTCATGATTTTCAAGTTGTTCTTCTGGTAGGTGAACAAATACTCAGCCCTGAGATATTTCAAGGTTTTGTGTGATGGGAGTAATTTAAGCTGAAGAAAGTTTACTCTCAGTGAACTGATTAACATCAGTTCTTAAAACCAAGTTGCTTCTTGAGTATTCAATATTTGTGAGACTTCTCTCCATGTGATTTGAACACTTCCTAGTGGCAAATGTGTAGTTAAAGCAAATTGCACTTAATAGATTCCAACTTTATACCAAGAATTCTTTTTTCATTGGAAAGCTGACCTGCCACATCTGCTTCTACTTGGCAGGGCTGTAACAGTCTGTCAATTGTAACAGCATGCTATTTTTCATAATACAAAGAATCATTATGATAACAAGGTGCTTGCTGATTTTTAGAAATTTTGGAACTTGTGACAACATTATCATTTTGGAGACTACTTAGTTAGATGGTAAGATGGTGGTCTTTGCCTTCCTGGGGCTATTTGTTGACACAGTGAAAAATAAGCTGTGCTGCATTTCAGACTATTTCTGATTTTCTGCTTGACTGAAGATGGTGCAACTGTATTTAAAGGAGGTGAAGTTGTGATCAAAACATTAATATTTGTCTGTCTAACTCAAATTTATTAGCAGTGTCTTTAGAACCTGTAACAGGGGTGAAAAATAGAACAGTTTAACCTAGCTTCATTTCCACCCTCTTCAGAAAAACATCAAAGCCAGCAGCTCAGGTGTATATTGGCAGAATTTCAGTTGTACCAAGACTATTGTTTTTGTGGGTTTGATTTTAAGCCAGATCATTCTAAGAGACTAAACACTGTGAGAGGTGCACAGGCTACCAGCATCCGCAGAGAATGGTACGCTTCAGACCTCTGTCTCCTGTATCAGGAATTTTGCAGTAGTAACAAGTTTGTGATGTTTACCACACAGTGCCCAACGCTGTAAATTAAATAAGTGGGACTTCCCTGAAGGTGATTTGTGCCATGGTCCATAACTGATCCAGCTGAAATCGGGAGGGGCTTTAAAATGTGATTCAATGAATGAGCATTTATTTATATTACTTAACTAATGTTATTTCAAAGAAGTAAATTTAAAAAAAGAAAAACAACCCTACGGCATATTTTGTGGCCCAAGTATTTTGTATCTTCCAGTTGTATCATGCCTCAGCCAGGGGAACCTACAGCACTGATTGCTGCTCTCTTCAAAAACATGAATTAGAAAGTTGATTTTGCCAGATATCTCTAGTGTTCCCCGTAACATTCTCTCTGTGTGTTTTTGGAATATTTGTTCATCATCTATGAACTACAAATAGAAGAAAAGCATGACTTGCTCTAGCTCCATCTTTTGATGGTTGATCTCTCCAGCTCATTATACTGTGATTTAAGAGAACAAATGTAGAAGTTCTTTTGTCAGCCTTTTAAATGATGATAGTCTGATTGGGGCCTGAGTCTGTTATCTCAGGCAATTGCAGAGGCCAAGCATAAGGAGTCATCAAAGTGCTCCAGTGTGAATTTTGTTGTGGATCTGGAATTTTGTGTATCCTCTTACGTGTGGCTGGTGTTTGTAGTAAGCAAGTTAGGGCAACAGCAGACTAAGTGGTGGGTGAGTGGAGAAGAGCCAAGTCAGCACTCTGCCAGCTCTTGGCCCCATGCCTGCTCTTTTTTTCCCAGCAGGAGTAAGTTGGTACCATCTCATGAGGCCCCATCTGGAGTACTGTGTCCAGCTTTGGAGTCCTTAGCACAGGAAGGACATCTACCTATTGGCATGGGTCTAGAGGAGGGCCACAAAGATGATCAGGGGGCTGGAGCACCTCTAATTGGTGTTGTTCAGCCTGCAGAAGGCTCCAGGAAGATGTACAATGGCTTTGAGTATCTAAAAGAGACCTAAAGGAGAGGTGGGGAGGGACTCTTTATCAGGGAGTGGAGTGATAGGATGTGAGTTCTAGAGTGAAAGAGGGACAAATTAGATGAGATATTATGAAGAAGCTCTTTATTATGAAGGTGGTAAAACACTGGAACCAATTGCATTGTGGATGCCCCATCCCTGGAAGTGTTCAAGGCCAGGCTGAATGGGGCTTTGAGCAACCTGCTCTAGTGGGAGTTGTTCCCTGCATATGGCAGGGGGCTTGTTGAGGTTCTTTAAGGTCCCTTCTGACCCAAACTACTCAATGATTCTGTGCTACATAACAAATCGTGACCTAGGGTCTGAAAGCATGAAATATGATACTGGGACAAACTTTACTTACTGGCTGAGAGAAACCCTCAGTCAAGGCAAATGGAGAACTGCTCAGGAATTATGGCTGTCTCATGATAGCTTTTTCCAAGTCTAACTAAAGAGAACAGAAATCTGCTCAATACGAAGAGAAATGAAAGCCAAATGAAAAAAAAAAAAAAAAAAGACAATGAAAGAAAGGGCTGTAATTCACAAGCATAAGCCTGCTGTATTCAAACCAAAATTAGAGGTTTCACCAGAAAGAGCCAGTTGAGGTTTTAAGCTCTAAAAGAGTCTTATTATCACCATCAATTACGTGTGTCAGTTATCACCAACAATTACCTTACTACCGGCTTTAAATTGCATTTTTCATAAGAGTAATTAGAAAGTGAAATAAACTGAACACAAGTCAGCTATTTATCAGCACTGATATTTTTAAAAGCAGAAAAACATTTAATTCTCCGTACTTAGGAATTTAGCCTCAAGATGATCTGCTATAAAGTGGGTGAGCCTTTGCATTTTTGTTATACTTAGACCAAGAAGACCTTGTAGAATATTTGCTAGTTGGTTCTCTCTGCAACATTTTGAAAGAAACTACCATAGTTCTAACTTAAGAATTTGCTCTCGGTTTTGATTTGAATTTTGATCTTAAAATGATTATGTGGAGATCTGTTAATACTGAAAAACTGGTATGATTCCATTTTAGCAAATCCTTGAAGAAAGTATGGAATTTTGTTTGTCACAAAGTTTGCAAAATAGTCTCAGTTGAATCTCTTTCCTCAGAAGTGGCCTCTATGTTCCATTAACCAGGTGGAGAAAAAACTCTTCTTAGCAATTGAAAGCCTGTGACAGTGGTGAACCCTGATGTTTATATTATTAAATTCTTAATTCAGTGATTAGTAAAGGCNCTGGATGTATTTGTGGTATGTGGTATGTTGCTTGACCAGCGTTCTCATCACAGTAGTCTGCCTTGCTTGCTTCTCTTCCTACCCTGTCTTCTGAAACTTGAGGAACCATCAACTGGGACTGCAGCACCCATGGAAGAAATTCATGTTATGTGCCTCAGTGTTTTGTTTTTTTTTCCAAGAAGCTTGTCATACTAATAATGTTTTGCATTACAGAGTCAGTTGCGTTACATTTTCCTGTTTTGAGAAAAAAAATGAGATAATGATTATTTGGGCCTGGAGCATTTTGAAAACAAACAAACAAATAACCAAACAATTGTGCAAGGGGGAAGCCCATTTCTTGTTCTCCCTTAATTTGAGCTATAATCTATCCTGCCCTTACCTAACTTCCTTCTCTGCTTGGTGCTTGATTGGAGTCCTCCAAATTGCTTAGGGCTGCTGAGTGATATCTTGCAGTAGAGAGCCTCAAGGGTAGAATGTTTTCAAAGGGAAAGTAATGACAGATTCTCATGGCTGTTTTAGGAATGTGAGGATCACTAGGGCAGGAAAGAAACATTTTTATTTTTTTTTTAATTTCAGGCTCTTGGGGCAGCTTTTCTGACTTAAAGCCAAAGCATTGCAAAGCCAAGACTCACTGAAAATGGTGATTTACATCATTAGCTAAATCTCGTTTAAACTTTTCATTACAGATCTCTAAATGCCTTACCACAACACTGCATTTTCCTGTACTAACATTTCTTTAAATCCCCTATGAAGTAAAGGCCTTTCAAAAACAATTCCCTGAAGTTATTCTTTAAAACTACTTTCTGGGAAAACTTCATACTTTTCCCAAATACATTTATGCAAGAAATTATGTTCATTAAAGAAGCACTGTTCTACTGCTTAGAGAAAGCTTTCATTAAGCTCGTGAAATATAATGTAATCTGTCATCCCTCATTTTACAAATTAAAATACATTTTTAGGAATTTTACCATTCAAGTGGCCTTTACTGACTTGTGAGGGAATATTATTATGCTCCTGAGTATAATTCTCAAACTAAAACAGTTGTCAGTGCTGCTTTTCAAAGCCAGAAAACCGATGTGTTTTCCTGGGTGAGCTACAATAATGGTGTACAAACAGACATTTTTAACTCAGTATCTGACAGTTCTTAAAGAAGCAGACCAGTTAAATATAATGGGAATTATTTGCAGCATCCTTGCTTGACCTCACATGTGGCATTTGGGCACACTGGTCTTAGCAAGAAGCACCAACTGCATTTATCTTTGGCTTAAATATGAGGGCATCACGTGTTGGCGGTACGTTTGCCGACGCTTGCCAAGTATTGGATTCTGGTCTGTGGCCAGGCTTCTTGCTGCTGTTTTGATATACTCTAGGTTGGTACCCAGACAATTTTCCACGTCACATTTCTTACTGTAAGGATTACCAAGGGATTTAAATAGTAGTTTGACACTACGGTTTATTAAAAATCTCAGCCCAAACAAACAAATAAACAAGCAAACAAAACAAGCACACACCCACACCCCCCTCAAAAATAAGCCTTTCTGTAAAAAAAAAATAGTTTGTGAGCATATTGTTGTGAATGTGGCTGCAAGGTCAAGGCAAAATTAATATTGAAGTTGAAGTATACAGGAGTAGCTATGTGTTTTGTGTAGAGATGAATATATGGAGCATATAGAAAGTCTGGTACAGGCTTTACTAATGTCAATGGAAAGATTTTAATTGTCTTCTATACCAGTTACATTGGTTTCTTTATACTGACGTTTTAGGCTGCTGAAAATGACTGAATTTTCCATTTTGAACTTGACCATTACCTTATCCTCCAAATATAGACATAGCAAAGAAGGTCTGCTCTATCCAGGTAAAACAAAATGGTTTTTGGAGAGGAAAAAAAGGTAGTTGTTTGGTTTGGTAGGATAAATTTTGTTTATTTTTATTTTTTTTTGTTTCAGTTGATGGTTTTAGCTGAAACCAAAGCATTCCTCTGCTCTCCATCCTGGATTATTTGTAATTTTTAACAAAAGCAAAGCAGTGTAATTGAAGGGGTGGGTTTAGGTAATTTCCTAGATGAGGGAAGGAGAGGCAATTGTGCTTTGAATTGCCTTTTATACAGAAGTTAGGGCATTTTGTCCAAAATTGGAAGACTGAGATGCAATTCCTTTATTTCGGAGGCTTTGGACCCATGTTCCCCATCATGTGCCCTTGCTTCTATTCTGGCCAGCTTTCAATTTAATTTCTGTTTCCCTCCTGTGTATATGAATTCCTAAATACTTTTGCAAACATAGCCTGAGCTCTGATGTTCCACTCTCCAACTAAGTACTGTTACCACAGGGAAGACAAATTCTCTTCTTTTTTTGTGTGCTCCTCCCCCCTTTTTTTTCCTCTATATTTTGACTTTTTTGCTAATACCTGCTATGTTCCACAGAATCAAACGTCTTGAACAGACCAGTTAGGAGCAGTGCATTTCAGAATAACCTTTACACTGGTGGTTTAGATCAGGGTTTAAAGTGAGGAGATTTTGGTTCCAGTCCTCCTTGAAGTCAGGACCAAATCTTGTCTTCCCCGTAGAATGAGCATTGGTTGGTTGGATAGAAGGGAAATTTCTCCACACAGTCACCTGGTGATAGATATTTTTCTAGTTTTGAGCTGAGATGAATAATCATACAATAAACAATGTATTTGCAACAGAATTGACCAGCTGAGCAGTTGGAGCTGAATCCTGCTTGGCTTTACCGAGCTGAATAGTGCCATTGATTCCGTTTGACCTGGTCTGGTGAGAGGCAAAGAAGATAACACTCAAGATAGCACTATGAGTACTTAGCAGGTTGTTTACTTAAAAGTAATCCACAATTTAGCTTCTATATTCTTATGATACATAATAACGCCCATCTAGCAGCAAAAGAAGCATGACAATGAACAGTAAAATTAGGTCAAAATGCAAGAATTAAAGGGATTAAGGAGACAGACTAGGTTTAAGGGGAAGAATTGAGAACTCTCAGGAGTAACACTGATTGCCAGTGACATGAGAACTTGTAGAAAGACACTAATTCCTAAAGTGAGCTATAATAGGCCTGTGAAATTATATTGGTTGTTGGTTGCAAATATTTTTCATTCAGACAGACTGAAGAAGTCTGGAGAAGCATGAAATGAGAGAAGGGACACTGGCTGCTGTTGAGGAACCCTGTGTGCTGCAGCTCAACTTGTTCTGATTTCCCAACCTGGTTTCACTTAGGGATTCTAAATAGCCCTTAGGATGAATTTAGTATTTTTCACTCCACTTGCTGGATAACAATGTAGAGTCCCAAGAGTTCCCATAAATGTTCATTTGATCAGTAGATGAAACGTTTCTGGCATGTTTTTTGATTTCTTTAAAAATTAGATTAGTATTTGTACACAAGGGATAAACACATCTGAAACAAACTCAGATGTGTGACAGTTTTCCACCAAGAAAAGGTAGTGAATCTTAAACTATGGAAATCCACTAAGAATCAAATTGAATTAAAAATGGAGAAAAGGTAATGAAGGCATACGTTGTCATTATTTTTCTGCACTTCGTGCATCTTAATTTGCAACATTCTCTCCATAGCAGTATAACCATGTACCAGCAAAAGCAAGGTGGATTTTATTCCTTGTTCAGGATAAATAAAAAGCTTATTTGTATTACATTTTGGTACTAACTTACATTTGCCAAATTGTTACTGTGGGCTGGTAGGCATTGGGAATGTGCCAAAACTGAAACTTTATATAACCACTGAGTGATGGGGAATAGGAAGCCTGCTTGAATAAAAGCTTGAAGAAAGAATATGTACCCTTTCTAGTACCAAACAGTTCTGATGAAGAGCAACCATAACAACGAGTATAGATAGGTGCTGGTTTAGTATCACTCAGGAGAGCTAGTTCAAGGCAATGAACTTTCTTTGGAGTTTTCTTGTGAAAGTTGGAATTCTCTTACTCTTAAAAAAAGTGCAGTGTACTTGGAGATACCTATTCTGACCTAGTCTTGCAAAGCATAACATCTATAAGATTGTGCAGGCAGAAAAGCAAGTCTGCTGGAAAACAGAGTTAGAAGAATTTGTATATTAATTTATTCTGTTTGCCTTGCTAAATCTTACAGTATAAGGACCATTCTTGCCATATCAATGTCTTTGTGTAGTTCCTAGGAAAAGACATTAGTTTTATTTCATAAGCCCAAACTGTGTTTGGATTTTTTCCCTGAAGTTGCATCACCTGTTTTTTATAATTGGCATTGAAAAGTTTAAGATGAGGAAATTAAGAACCAGAATTAAAACAGCCAGAGTGAAATTCCTGTTACAGTAAATTAAAGCATTAATTTGACCTGTGTTGATTTTTACTTGGGTTTGGCGTAGATGGGAATTTCTTAAGTCAGTATACTGTGGCTTGTTTTCCCTGGGGTTTTCTTCAGTTAATCTTTCTTTTACAGATTTAACTAATTAGGTTTTGGTTTTAGAAAGAATTTCATTTAGCAGTAGACCCTTAGGAAGCTCTTTGAAAAGGCAGAATTTTTCTTTTTCTCCTCTTGCCGAAGAAGGATTTTAGCTTGTTTAAGTTCAAGTCATTAGTAAAACATTAATTCATTCAGCTTGATACAGCGTTG
>VZTM01004359.1:40015-62843 GCA_013400555.1 Jacana jacana
GTGGCTAAGCTTCCCTGCAGTGTAGGCACTTATTTAAATCAGCAGAAAACAACCTAGATGTTGCTAAAAGTTAAAGCTATCCTTCGCTTGCAGGAAGGTATATTGCTGTTCTCTGGAAAACAATGACCAGTAAAGCTTATTGTAATAGGTACTATGATTGAATCAGTATAGTATTTAACACATTTAATTTTTATTTTTTATTGTGTTAATACATATCAGCAGAAATTCCTTAACTCACTAGGACACTCCTGATATTAGAAAAGATAGTAAATTTGTTATAAGTCCAAGTCAGGTATATCAAAATCAGTCTTCTTCAAAGCCTTTCCCCAGTAGTTCTTATAGGAGCTAAATTGTCATTGTACATCCATGCAATTAGATATTTTTGTGCTTTAGATGTGTGTTAGGCAACAGTAAATATTAGTGAGCTTAACTTTTAATTAACTGTTAACAGGATTTTATTAATGAGTATTAATGAGGATGCTGCAATTTTGTGAGGAGTTTGTGGTAATCTGTAAGTGTGAGTGAGCAGCAGGGAGGCATCTTCACAAATGACAAAACCCAGAGCTGCTAGGGCTAGAGAAAGCCAGGGAACTGCAAGGGATCCAAAAATGAAGAAGAGTGAACACCCATGACAGCTGGTATCGCTCATTTACAACCTACCAGGAGCCTCATGCCCATGTCCTTATGCCATATTGAGCATGAGGCCTCATTGAACATCACAGGGAGGAACTTGCAGACACCAGGGTGCAGCTTATTCTGAATTTACCCTTAGTCCTTGATCAAAGGTAGAGGGGGACTGTGACACCACAGTGTCCCCCGCGGGAGAAGTCTACAAGATGCCTGGATTGTTTGCCTGAGTTGCTGAGAACCTGCAAAATATATTGCTCTTGAACAGCCCTGTGGACTGTCATTGAGAAGTTTGTTTTATAAAAGAGACAATAATATGGTTGCTGTTAAAAACAGTGATTGATGAAAATGTTTACTAGGGGCTCTCTTGTAACATTTTTCCTTATCCAAGGAGAAATAAATTAAAAAAAAAATAAATATNAAAACAAGAAATTCACCTGCTTTCCATCATCAGGGAGGTGTTCAGGCGTCTCCGGGAAAGTGAGGCTCCATCACGTGTAGCAGTTTATTGGGAAGAAAAGTGCCATCACTCTGAATGTCACCCCCTTTCTTCTTTTTCTTCCTCCAGCTTTACATACTAAACATGAAGTCACATGGTACGGAACATCCCTTTTGGTCAGTTGGGGTCAGCTGTCCTGGCTGTGTCCCCTCCCAGCTTCTTGTTCCCCCAACAACCTACTCGCTATTGTGGGGTGGTGAGCAGAGCAGAAAAGGCCTTGATTGCCCAGCAACAGCTGAAAACAACAGCGTGCTATCAAAATTATTTCTGATCCCAAATCTAAAATATAGCATAATAAAAAAGTTAGCCCTGTCCCGACTAATACCATGACACAGATTTAAACGGAGATATGTATAAACTCCATGATGCCATGGAACATCTTGGTCATTGGNGAGAACACTACTGTTTTACACATTTTACAATGAAGTTATTATATTTTTTAAAGGCTGGAATTTATAAGGAAATTATCTAAAACTAATGGTCTAGTATACTATTTATATATATATAATNGTCCTTGCTGTGTCCCCTCCCAGCTTCTTGTTCCCCCAACAACCTACTCACTATTGTGGGGTGGTGAGCAGAGCAGAAAAGGCCTTGATTGCCCAGCAACAGCTGAAAACAACAGCGTGCTATCAAAATTATTTCTGATCCCAAATCTAAAATATAGCATAATAAAAAAGTTAGCCCTGTCCCGACTAATACCATGACACAGATTTAAACGGAGATATGTATAAACTCCATGATGCCATGGAACATCTTGGTCATTGGTGGCAGCTAGGAAACATGTTGCTTCTATGCACAGAGTTCTGTATCTCCCACGTAGAATTCCCTTTGCTGAAATTAACATCATGGACAACTTTAAGTGTGTATCACATAAAAAAACCCAAACCCTAAGAATTCAACCCAATAATTGAAATCCCGTTTAAACAGAGGAGTAAAACTGAGTGGTGATAAAAGTGAGGATGCAGACTTGTCTGATTTAGACACTGGGCACATTAAAATTGTAAGTGCTAGGGCTTCTGTGAAATTTAATAATCTTTCCCTAGCTAAGGAAACTGCAGTTCTTTTCACCTTTGTAGTATTTTTATCACAGTGTGCTTTGAATTTCAAAGAATATCAGAAGTGTTTGTTTATCAAAGTTTATCAAAGGCCGAGGACTGTACAGTTAATCTAACCTGCCTTCTAAATTACTCCTACCTAATTGGTTTACATAGTAATTTGTTTAAAGTTTAAATATGTGTTATCCATAAAACAAAAATCCAAGTTCTGCATTTTGCCTTTCCTGGTGCTTGGACATGGTCATGGTTCCACTTTATTTCTCTATAAAGATAATTCTGGAACATATGCAGTAGATACTTAAAGCAGGTTTATTGAGTAGATGGAATTAATAGAAGTAAGATTGTGTTATCTTTCTCTTCACTGTAAATTTAGCAAACCACTTTCATTTGCAGTGGCCATTCATTTTATCTAAACAGTTGGGAAAGAATACAGAGATAATTTTTGGTGGAGTGAAATACCAAGAAGTTGTGACTCAGATATAAGAAAATGCTTAAAAATGCAAGCAAAATTTTTATCTATTATATATAATCCATTAATACACCAAGAGATTAGAGAAAATAGGGAGTTGAGTACTGAGGATTACAAAATTGAAGCTAAAATACTGAGAACACTTCTTTAGAAATACTTAGCTACATCTTTCTAAATACCTGTGTGCATATAGAGTGCCCTGATCATGTAGGATGGAGCACATGTACATACGAGAAGCACAATGAAAGCTGTGAAGTTAAGGAAACAAAGACATAGTTATATTGGATATTCTGAATACGGTCAGTTTTTAGGTACAAATAAATAATATGATTAGAAAAGAATCTGGTGCTTTCTAGTAGTCTTTTTGTGTCTCTACAGTGGAGTCAGGATGGCTTTGAGATGATGTTGTTAAAATTGATTTTATTCCTATTTCTTCACACTTGGTATGTGACTTCATGCAGACCATGGAATCACAGAATGCCAGTGGTTTCAGGGCATCCCTGGAGATCATATAATCCAACATCCATGGTCAAAGCAGCATCAACTAGAACAGGTTGTCCAGGAATGAGCCCAGTCAGGTTTTGAATATCTCCAAGGATGGAGACTCCACAACCTCTCCAGACCATCTGATCCAGTGTTTGAACACCCTTACAATAAAGAAGTTTTTTCTCACGTTTGAATACATCTTTTCATTCAATTTGTCTCCATTGTTTCTTGCCCTTTCACTGGGCACCTCTGAGAAGGAACTGGCTCCCTATCATTGCACCCTCTAGTCAGGTATTAATAAGTTTCCCATCTGAGCCTTCTTTTCTCCAGGCTGAACAATCCCAGCTCTCTCAATCTCCCCTTGTGCATTAGGTCCTTCAGTTCCTTAATCGTCTTTGTCACCCTTCGCTGGACTTGCTCCAGTATGTCTGTGTTTCTCTTGTACTGGGGAGCTCACAGCTGGGCCCAGCACTCCACATGTGTCTCACCAGTGCTGAGTAGAGGGGAGACATTACCTACTTCAACCTGCTGGCAGGTCATCCTGATGCAGCCCAGGGTGCTGTTGACGTTCATAATAACATGCCGCAATCTAGATAAAAACAAAGCACTTCTTTTGCGTCAGTAAGAAAAAATTCAGTTCCCCATTACTTCATTCAGCTGTGAAGAAGCAAGACTCTAATATTTCAAGTGTACAAATTATCATGAATGTGAGTGGCTTACAAATTTTATTTGCCAGAAGCATTTCCAAATTAGCCTGAGCCACTGATAGCTGAGTTGGGGCTAGCAACTGGTTTGTATATTCAACATAAAAGTGGAGCATGGTTAGTAACCACAAACAGTAAGAATAAAGCGCATCTCGTAGGGGGATTGTGGGGAAATCTCTTCAAATGCTGTGTCAGCAGTTCAAGAGATTTAGTACTGTTTATTACCTTGGCTCATGCTGAAGCAGCTCCAAGCTGACCCTTTTTCTCTCCTCTCTTTCGATGAGATGAGCCTTATATACCAGGGCATAGAGATTCCTATCCAGAGTGGCTGGTAGAGTTAGAAGAATCATGGAGTTGGGAGGCAAACTTGACAGTGTTAATTTATCTTTCAATTTAACTGCCTAAAATCGGGGAAAATCAAAACAATCCTGTAAGTAGTATGAAAGGATATTCTGAAAGTGTCTGAGCTATGATAAAAGTGTACTACTTTATGCTCTGTTCAGATGGGCTTCACAGAGTGCTTGAGGCAACCTGGAACTGTGCTGCCTCCCAAAGGGGGAAGTCCCGCCACCGCTTTGTGTCAGCCTGTACCTATTCACCCTTTGCTGGCACTAGCAATGATGCAGCCACACGCAAAATCATGGATTCCCCCTATCCATGGTACCCCATAATCCATCAACAAAACCATCTTGCAACCATACTTTTCACAAAATCACAGAATCACAGAATGATATGGAGCTGGAAGGGACCTCTGGACCTCTCGGGCTTCTCGGGCTGAGAAGATTTAATAGTTAAACCAATAAAAGCTCTCCAGCTTCTGTTATAAAAGTTTTGTTATAGATTTTACAGACTGGTCATTTAACAGCAGAGAAAAGACAGTCCATTTAGTTTATAGAATGGTATGCCAGCATGATATCTCCACCAGCACCTGGGCAAATTTTTCTTGGAGTTTTCAATGGGCCATAAAAGATGGTGTATATTTTTGCATAATAATACAAAAATAAAAAAGAAGAAAACAATGAATAAAATGAAAAAGATTTAAAAAAAGGTGGAAATTACACAGATACTGGTGATATTTTTAAGCAAAAGTCTTAATCTGTACGTACAGAAAAAATACATGTTAGGTATAGCATTACACACATTAGAATAGAATAGAATCATTTTGGTTGGAAGAGGCCTTTGGGATCATCGAGTCAACCATTATAAAAGAGAGTAAGTTTTATGTCTTCTGATTTCTATGATTCTAAATGCTTTTATTAAATGTTTAAATCATTTGAGTTGTTCAATAAAGGAAACCTGATTTTCTTTAGAATGTTGCATCAATGTTGGTGATGGATTTAGGTTGGAATTGAGGTAACAAGCAATGAAAATATAACTTAATTGCTCCTGTGGAAGGAACATTGTGCTGTAAATTGATTATCACTAGACCAAAAATGGATTAAAGATCCTAAGTGCATTACATGAGATGGTGGTTTGCATGTTGTAGGAGACATGCAGTTTGATTATTGAAATGATGGCTTGTGCATGTATATGTTTTGGCATTATAATCCTATAAAACTTGTGCAATAGAAAGATCCGGCTGGCTATATCTTGCCTTCCACCATAATAAATGTCATCCCACACATCAAATATTTGATTATTGGGTTGAATGTGGCACTCATGCAATTAATAGATTATTGGAACAGTATCTCCTTCTGAGATGTCAGGACAATACAGGGAATGATGAATGTTTGATTGAATAAAGGCTAGTGGAGAACTATGATTCTACAGAACTACAGAATCACAGGATTTTTCACAAGTTGGTTAATTGTGTTTGTTTCTTGTTTTAAAAAGAAAAAAAAAATACATCCTTTTCATTTTAAGAGAAAAGATCTTGTGAATTCCAGAATGTATACATGTTCTCTATTGCTTTGAAAATATTGTGTAGGTAATTAATAGTATTGTGCCTATCAACACAAAGTAGTTTCCCATCCCGTACTTAGTAGTGCTGCAGATGAAGTAAGGAGCTTGTAGGCCTGTGGCCAGGGAAGAAAGTCTTCTTCAGAAAGCAGCTAAGAGTACTCAGCTTCTGCCCTGAGGTTGCACTTGAAGAAGCCTTTTTCTCCTTGCAGGAACTTCAAGGGAAGGTAGGGAGCCAGGTGTCCTAACCAAGGCATCTTAACTTTGCTGCCCAAGTTTGAGCAGTTCCACAGAGGTGGGGCAGGGTTTACCCCTCTCCCAGAGATCCAGGTATACTGAATTGAGGGAATCATTCAGTGAGCAAGGAAAGTTGTTGATACAGAAGCTCTCAGCAGTGTCATTTTGCACAAACCACTGTTCTTGTGCGATCTCCTTTTCAGTCACTAGTTGTCCATTGCTGTCTCTGACACTACTGTTAAAACCCCAAAGATGTTGCTGTAATAGAAGAAAAAATCAAAGCATGTTTGTTCAGACATGCAGTGTTTCCAGAGATGCCAATTTACCCTGATATTTTACTATCCCTTTTGTGTTACAAAGAAAACGTTGCCTCCGGAGATGTCTTTCTGAAGACGTCTCTGCTTACCGAAAGCACGTGCAGGCACACGCCAGATTTCCTGTTTGTGTTTGTGCTTGATGTTGCAATTTATTTATTTTTTAATCTAACATAATCTTATATTGCACAGCAAATCACTGTATGTCACATGTTCCTGTGCAACAGTGATGAGGGTTTTTTTTAATTTCCCAAATAGTGTAGTAACGAGCTATTCTATGGCTGAATAGAGATGCTTTTGATGAACAGCCTAGAAAGTGTTACATCAGTTTTGCAGTTAACCAGGTTATTTTTGCATGGAAATAAAATGTAATCTTCTTGCACTCCTAGATAAAGTGATACGGTAAACTGAATTCTAAAGCTGTTTTGAACATTCAAAGTTATTTGGCGCTTCATCAAAGGATACCTAAAGCCTCTACTCATGATGGATGCTATGTGTAAATCACAGCAGGCTAATTGTAAGGTGGAATAATGACTGTAGAGAGGTACCTGAACTGACTTGACCAGCTGGACCAAGTAACAATAACACTGTAGCCACAGCAGCTTGGGATTCAGTTTGGTATTCAGTACTGCATCCAGCTCTGGAGTGCAGGAAAAGACATGGGCCTGTTGGGGTAGGTGCAGAGGAGGGCCACCAAAATGATCAGAGGTTGGAAGAACGCTTCTGTAAGGACAGGCTGAAGGAGTTGAGGTTGTTCAGGCTGGAGAGGAAACTAGGAAGTGTTCAAGGCCAGGCTGCATAGGGTTTTGAGCAACCTGGTCTAGTGGGTGGTGAAGGTTGGAACAAGATGATGTTTAAAGCCCATTCCAACCCAAACCATTCTATGATTCTATGACCTTGTTGTGGCCTTTTAATATCTCAAGGGGTCCAATGGGAAAGGGGAGAAACTTTTTAGCAGGGCCAGTTGTGATAGGACAAGGGCTTTAAACTAAAAGACGGTAGATTTAGACAAGATATAGTGAGGAAATTTTTTACAATGAGGGTGGTGAAACATTGGAACTCTCAAGTTGCCCAGAAAGGTTGCAGATGCCACGTCCCTGGACACATTCAAAGTCAGGTTGGACAGTGCTCTGAGCAACCTGATTCTAGTTGAAGATGTACCTGTTCGTTGCAGGGGGTTTGGGTTAGACGATCTTTAAAAGTCCCTCCAACCCAAACTATTCTGTGATTCTGACTGATCTGCAGAAGCAGTCTGGAGTCCTAGGAGCAGCTGTTCATGCTGAGGTCGGCGTTGCTGTTACCTTATATTTTTTAACTAACTAGTATAAAGCCAGGTGTCATGTATCTGTGTGTGCTGTAATCGCTTGTCTGCATTGCAGTACGTGGTGCCAATGCATGGTACCAAAAGTTGGGAACTGTTGATGGATAGGGCCACCCTCACCTTCTTTGTGCTCAGGGTAGGATATGATGTAGAAACTGTTGTTGCTCTGCAATATGAGAGCATTCTGCTCCAGTGGGCCCCCTTGGGACATGAGCAAGGCAAAGGAACCTTTGTGAGGGCAAGGTTATGGATGTTATGTTGTTAGTTTACCCTCTTTTGGGGTTAAAAGCTAGTGTTTTTCCTTTAATTGAATATATCTAAGCTTACTGACTCTATTTGTCACAAGGTTTGTCCCTAAACTCTTCTTGAAGATAGTGGGAGGATTGCTGGAGTAATGATCACGTTTGAAAAAACAAGCTTTGACTGTCATTCACTGAGGAAACAGGTGTGGTGGTTTAATATGTTACTAAATCCCCCTCTGCCAGAGGTAGCTGTGTTTTGACAGAGTCAGCAGAGTGGTATGCATATGTTAGTAACTCCAGCCTTAGTCCAGCTCTTAGCCATGCAAGCGAAGACGCACTGAACATTCTATGAATGAGTGTTTTAGGGGCAGGGACACATTCTCTGCTTCATTAAAGCTGCTAGAGGTCTACCAGTAATGTAGGAAGAGGGTAGGCAGCTGTGGAGGTTAGTGTCTTAAAGCTGTTATGGCAAGATTTGTCAGGGATTGCCCGTCACATGTTGTCATAAGGTCAAGATTTGCATCAGAATGCACAGTGTCAGGCAATTCATTAATAACCTTTATTTACTGCTCATTTGAAGTATATGTTGGCATTACAGGCTAGGGGATGAGGTATTAGAAAGCAGCCCTGAGGAAAGGGACTTGGGGGTGCTGATGGATGAGAAGCTGGACATGAGCAGACAGTGTGCACTTGCAGCCCAGAAGGCAAATCACATCCTGGGCTGCATCAAAAGGTGCGTTGTCAGCAGATTCAGAAAGGTGATTCTGACACTTTGCTCTGGTGAGACCTCACCTGGAGTACTGTGTGCAGGTCTGGAGCCCTCAAAATAAGAAAGACATGGATCTGATGGAGTGGGTCCAGAGGAGGGCTGCAAAAGTGATCAGGGGGTTGGAGCACCTTTGCTACGAGGACAGGCTGAAGGAGCAGGGGTTGTTCAGCCAGGAGAAGAGGAGGCTCCAGAGACACCTAAGAGAAGAACCTACAGGAAGGCTGGGGAGAGTCTGTTTACAAAGACCTGCAGTAACAGGATGAGGGACAATGCCTTCAAGCTGGAGAACGGATTTAGATTGGATAATAGGAATAAGTTCTTTACCATGAGGGTGGTGGACCACTGGAACAGGTTGCCCAGTGAGGTGGTTGAGGCCCCTTCCCTGGAGATATTCAAGGGGAGGCTCGATGAAACCCTGGGCAACCTGGTCTAGTTGGGGGTGTCACTGCTGACTGTGGGGAGGTTGGACTAGATGACCCTAGAGGTCCCTTCCAGCCTGGAGCATTCTATGATTCTATGTCTGGCACCTCCAAGTTAGTACCTGATGCCAAGAAAGCTACCCTGAATGCACACAGATTTAAAGCACCACATTGGCAGCCTAATTGTCATTGAATCCGCCACCCTCTTGATTGTACTGTTCCTGTATTTTTCATTGCAATTATGAACATTTTCATGTTAGTACAATACAAATCATGGATAACATGTTATGAAAAGTAATCCCATGTTTTAATAAGTATACACAGAAAAACTTTTAAACTGGATTTAAACAATACATAGTTTTAACAAAGGAAAATTAGTTCAAATTCACCTATGAACGGATTGTTCTCAGGTCTGCCTTTGGTTTCTGAGCTTGATGTAGATGCAGTCAGCCTTTCATACTTTAAAGGAATACTTCCTTAGAGGATAATGTCATGAGCATTATAGTGCTAGAAATTACTTTTATTGCAGAAATATTACCTCTATCTGTCATATCAAATGAAGAATATATGAAAATGTATTTACATCTCACATGCTAATATGTAAGCAATCATGTTGAGAGAAGATTGAAATTTGGACATAGTGATTGCCAGGTAAAATAATGAAGTTGAATGGGGAGTACAAAAGTGAGTAACATATAGCATGAAGTAAGAAAGATGTGAGCCAGTGCTTTGGAGAAAATGTGAAGATGTGTTGGTGTACATGCAAGTGTACGTGTGAAAAAGCTTGACTTTCAGTTTTGAACAGCTGTAGAGAAAGAACAAAGACAAAGAAAGATATTAATAGAGAGATGGAGACTGAAAGGAAGATGCCATGCATCCTGAAACCACTTAGAAAAAAAATGGGGGGGTTGAATTGTTGTGAAATTAAGTTAAGTAATAGAAGGAATTTTACCTGGAGCAACATGAAATTGCAGCGCTTTCTGTGGCACTGAAGAAAAAAAGGGTAATGATTTAGGTAATCTACAGAATTACAGTAATAAAAATGGGAAGCGATTCTGATGTGAGGATTTCTGTGCAATTCGTCTTTTTGTGCTGCTCTTTCTTACCGGCTGGAGCTTTAAGTTACAGGCAAACATATCTCTTCATTAACTGGCATTGCTAAACTGGGCATTCTCTTTTCTTTAAAACTAGAGGCTTAGTTTGGAATAGCAGGGTAAAATGTCACATTTTACAATTTGGTTACTTTTTTTATATGTCTTTTTCTTTTTTTTTTTTTCTCCTTATTTGTTTTAATGAGAGTTCTCTTAGTTGAGGCAGAAGTATGTTCTTGACAGTTTAAGAGGAAAAATGTCTTTCTGTGGGGTCTTTGAAGCAAATGTATCCAATGTGTAACTGAGTAACCTTTGCCTTCTACTTTCATCATCAGAAACTTGTAGACACAGTGTATGAAGCTAGGAGGACCTAAATCCCTTCTATTATCTGCGTGTTTGGTATATCAAGTCCTTCTTTAGGAAGATGAAACTAGAGGCATTTCCACAGTCAATTGAAAGATTTGCCCAATTGCAGATGGCTCATTAGGAGTCCCTGAGGGTATGTTACCGCTGCAGCTGTGACCTGGCTCCAAGATCTCAGCCTCCAAGTGATCCAGGTTTGCTTGTGAGTGTTCATAGGGCAGGGCTGCAGTCCACTCACATCCTTGCTGAGGCTGCCAGAGTTGGGTTCACAGATGGCTTTTCTGAACTCTCACTGGAATGAGCTGCCCTGGGATAGTTTTTCTTCCAAGTTGTGAGAGAGTCTGAGCAAACCGGTGTTGAAGTGATATTCATGGCTTATGCAGGAGTGTGCTATTCTCTCTCGTTCATTCCAGCTGGTCCATCACACTTCAGTGACTTTTTTCTGCTTCTCCAGAAAGATATAGAAGTGTAGTGGTACAGGAGCCTCAGAAGATGGAGCATGTTTTAGCAAGATGGTCATATAGTTTGGGTGAAGATGGAGACAGATATTGCATGAAGCAGCTTCTCCACATGGGCAGCTGAGTTTCTAATGCAGATTGCAATACTGCTATTCTGACCAGAATTCAGAACCGTAATGCTTCTGGTTTTGACTATTACTGTTCAGCCACATACATCTTCCTGGAGAGATTTAAGCTTTTTATATATTCAGATGGATGGCTGCCTAACCAGTTCTCCTGATGTCCTTTTATTTGTGTTCTACAAAGGGATTACAGTGTTCGGCATCCCTGGAACAAATAGACCATGATAATTAGAAATTGTACGTAAGGAAGTAGATCTAACTTGAGCTTTTTGAGAATCTGCCACGAATGCTGGTTTGCACTAGTCTGTCAAGAGCTGTAGTTGATCAGATTGGTATCATCAAGTAAAACATAAGTGTTCTGTATGGACTTGAGGGTTTGGGAGGTGTTTGCTCTTTTCTCTGTTCTTTGGCATATGACACAGTCACTAAGCTTGAGGCCTACAGCTTTTCTTATGCAATTGCAAAGGCACTGCTGATTCCTATGGCCATTAAAGATGGAAAAGATCACCTAGGCTACTTTCAAGCAAGCAAAGAAAAAAAGGAATGCTTTGTACTTCCACATATCTACATGGCAGGAGGAAGAGAAGCAGCTAAAATAGAGGTGTGTGATGCTGTTAAACACTTTGCCATATAGGTGCTTTTGGGTTCATGGGATTAGAAGAAATTATGATCATTCATGAAAAATTAAAGTCTTGTTTCTTTTCCCATCTGATGTCCACATAATAGACAACTGGAGGAAAAAAAGAATCCCTGCAAGTTTTGCTAGCAAATAAAATGTAGAAATTTAAAGTACTGCACTGGAATTATGAAATGAAGCTGAGGACATTAAAGTAGACATAAAACCTGGGAGTAGTGCATCCCCTTTCAAGACACATAGAATTCTTCATTGTCCTAGAAATATAAATTATTTTTTTGTCTTCATGCCACTTGATTTCTGACAGTGAAACGGTCATCTCTGCTGGGCTTGTCACCTCTGTGGCTCATAAAGTGGAACTGACACCTTGCTGTATAACTGGAGATCTCAGTTCTGTTCTCCTAATCGATTTGTATTGGAGAAGTACATGTGAAGTTTCATGAAAAAGCAGTGGCTCCTGAGTCATTCAGATGTTTTTGAAATTTTTATCTGGTAAGGGAGAACTCCAGAGAGGAATTCAGGATTCATTATATGAGCAAACTCACAGTTATTTGAGGCCTGAACTAATTGCTTCCACCCTGTGCTAAACTTGACCTGATGCCCTACAGAGCTGCACATCATCCTCCCCAGCATGTCTCATAGTTCCCTTGTTATTATTTTCCCATTTTCTGGGTTTTCCCAGGCCCCTTAACCTTAACCCTGGATAATACAGAGTTAAGTGTAATTCTGTATTGCTAGAACTGCACTTCAAAATTTACAAGAGAGAATACAATGCTGGTTATACCCAGTCCTGAATCTTAAAACTTTACACCATCTGATTTTTCTCCTGGTGAGAGAAATGCCAGCAGACCAGTCTTTTGTCACAGTGTATACAGTTACATGTGTCCCCTGTAGGATGATTTTTAAAGTGCCTTGATTAAAGGGGTATTTAAAAAATCTTTTTTTTTTCTTTTTTTTATTTTAATAGAAAATTTTTCCTACTTTCAGAAATTAAAATCAAAATAACTTACCCTGAAAAATTAATTTCTTCTCAAGTCCTTTAAACATGGTCACAGAGACACATATTTTGTTGTAAACCTTTCTTCTCATCTCCCTCTGTCTTCACTTCAGAAGATCTTTATCTACTGTGCTTGAGAAGAAAATAAGGGGTTAGAGTAAAGCACTAGACCAGGCTTAGATAGAAATCTTCATTCAGTCTTTCAGTCATGTCTCAGCTGGCTGGTAATCTTGGGTATAACCCTTAGTCTCTCATTTACAATTCATGTTGGTAGGGAAAAAAACCCTCTCTCTCCTTTTTGTTGTCCTTATTTAGCCTACAATATCTTGAAACTGTCTTTCAAGGAGGGGGATTTATTTCATCAAACTTAAAACTTAGATTTATTTTACATGTCTATTTTGGGATGAGATGAATCCTATCCTTTCTCTCTGTTGACTAAAGACATGCCTTTAAGGAACTGAAACATTCATTATGTTTATACTGCAGATCTCTGCCTTTGTTCTCATCTTTAATATAGAATATGTTGGTGTAGCCGAGAATAAAATTACTTGGGTTTTCGATTATGGCTAGTAAATACATCACAAATAGAGACTGATAGCATGGGTGCAAACTATATTTCCGGGGGTAAAAGATTCGCTCTTTGATATTTTCTTAGACTTGGGAGTGAGTGGGATTGATTATTCAATCATAGAATCATAAAATAAATCCAATGGGGAAAAAAAAACCAACCAAAAAACCCCAACAAACATCCAAAAATAATGGTTGATTGCAATGCCATGCCTTAAATTCTGACTAGACTACTGTCTTCAGTATCTTGGACCTGTATTATAAATTTGTATACCTAAAAATCATAGGGTTACTATAGAAAGAAAAAGAGATGAGGTATAGTGTGATGGTCTGCAGGCTGGAAAGCTGCAATTTGTTAGGTAGCAGGGGAGACAGAGGTGGGCATGACTAACAGATGAGCTACACAGAGGGAGTCAGAAAATACCAAAATGGCTTGAGCTGCGTGTAGGGGATCTGAAGAATAGGCTTTACTGAACCCCGTGGTGTGCCCACATGGCACTGAGCCAGAGAAACCTCACCTTTGTCCTCCTGCACAGGACTTCCCTGAGGAACAGCATCGGGAATACGTGTTTGATGTGCTTAATGGAACTCTGAAGGGCTGTGATGAACACCTTTGGGCCGTTTATTACTGGCAGGCCTCGCAAAGGAATTCTCGTTTTATTTGGAATCCAGGAGTGGTTTGGGGAACTGGCAGAGGGTTAATACCTGCAAAGCTCCAAGGTATGTGAAGCACTCACCGTGCCTGCTTACAGCTTAATGCGGTGTTTGCCAGTGGGCTGTGTCCTGTCGCTTGATGGGACGTGCCAAGTTGTTTGATAAAAGCAGGGCTGTGACACTAATCTGTTGCTGGAGAGCATATATTTTAGCAGGGCTCTGTTGATCATGGCTCACTTGTAAGTTGTTTATTGTGGCTATTTTACATAAAAACTTCTTGCTCTGACAAAGCAAACCAAATTCAGTCCATGATTGCTGCTCACCCCTAGGACATGGTGGTGTGAAGCAGAAAAAGCCAGGCCATGGTACTGCAGGTGTTCAAGGCACAGGCTCAGCCATGGCGATCATGGAATGGGATTTATATGTGTTTATTTTCTGCTCACTCAACAAGGTCTATGCTCACAATAAACTGATGCCTCCCTAATTAGCTAGGAAGCTCCCCAAACCTCCTAAAGTGAAGCTGCAGCATAAAAGATTGTGTTATTTTTGCACCATATCTGTCACATTAACAATATACTTTTGCTCTGTCTTTCCCCCTCCCTGTATTTTGTTGGTGTGTGTATGTCTGTGGCCACTGGAAAAGGGAACTTCAAACGCACAGTACTGTGCTGTTTTCAGAATCTAGTACAGGACATTTATTATATTTGGGCCATGGTTTTAGGCAACAAGGTAAAATGAAGGAGGTGCACCTGAGCGTTGCTACCCTTTTATCTCAGTGTCAGAAATTTGGAATGAACCTTGGAAAGCACTGAAACAGAAATGACATGAAAGCTTTTTGGCTTTATAATAAAAAAATATACTTCAAAATCTTTGTAGGAACTACATAAAGATTAATTGTTATTAATGTTTATTAATTATTAACTGTTATTTTTTGTCTGTTATTTTTTCACTTTTCTTTTCTTAGGATAAGCATCAAAAATCTTTGTTAGCAAACTGACAGATATTTTGTATTTACTCCTATTTCACACATTTATTGTGGTGAACGTAGGTTAAAAATACAACAGGCATTGTTTTTAATTCACTCTTTTCTTTTCTTTTCTTTTCTTTTTTTTTAAATTATTTTTCCTCTGCCCTTTCATGCATAAAGTACATAAACCTTGAAAGATAATTTTTAACCTAGGAGTTACCCATTCATTAGCAAAGTTGAAAGCAGGATACATTAAGTGGTTGTTTCCTGACCTCAAAGAGAGCTGCCTGTGTGCTTTTAGATCTGTGTCCAATAATTGGTTCTACCTAGGGGGAAAAAAAGAATGAAGCCACACAAACTGACTGAATGGCCACTGAAGGGTGCTTCCAGAGTAATAGTTGGCTTCTAGCAATGCTCCTGTTCATGTGACATAGTTTGAAAGACCTTTTATGTTACCCAGGCATGTCTCCTACCTTAAGCTTTTAAAAGGTCATTGTTGAAAAGCAGGAATATTGATTAGCTAGTGGGCTGAATATTTAATCTGAGTGTTCATGTTGTGGTCAAAAATGTTAACGGACTACCAATAGATGAAAATGTGTGTGCAGGAGAGATTTAATTTTCTGAAGTGTATTGCCTACAGGCATACCAGACTGCTAATAGCAAACTTTGCCCTTTAGTTACATTACTTAAATACTTCTCCTGCAACTGGGTTGTGGTGGCAAGAAGCAGATTTCTCTTTTTACGCTGGAGTCACACAAGGACTGGGTAGTCTGGTGACACTTTGAATGAATCAGCTTTGTGGGCCCTTTAGCTCATGGTGCTGGTAGGAAGCGGGTGCTATGAAATGCCTCTGGGAACTAAGATGAAAAGTTTGGAGGTGAGTTGGGGAGAGGACTGGCTAGACTGTGAAAAGGATGTCTAAATACTTTAGTGGATGAGGACTTAGAAGAAAAAGAAGCATGTAAGTGTACTTTTCTAAAACTATCAGATAAGAGGACAGTTTAGCTTGTATTCATTTGGCAGGTTAGAGGTGGAAGTTAATATGAAAACATTCATGGAGAGGGGCAGCCACAGACCCTTTAGAAGGTATTCGTACTTACAGAAGAGAAGAAGCTAGAACTGAAAAAAAGCAAAGATGGAAAAGTGCTATGGTAGGGAAATCTTTACCTGAAATGCCTTCCAAATACAGCTCAGCACATGTATCTATTTTCCATTTCTCTTCTGTGGGAGAAGAAAAGATACATAGTCAGAATAGGCATCAGCAGCAGAGTAGAGATTCTCAGTGGACCCTTATTTTCCTTGCTGTTTTAACCTCCTCCTTCTGAGCTTAGATGCATCACATACCCAAAGAGCTCAGGAATGGAAAATGTTGGAATGAGCTTCCCTACAGGTGGGTTAGTGCCTTTCTGGTTAGCCAGCAGATGTCATCACAAGACTGAGCCTGTTTGTCCTGGAGCTGTGCAGAAATCTTCCCTAATCCTTCACTCTCGTGCCAGCTCAGGATTGGCAGAAATTGCATTGCAGCACTTGAGTGTGTGTTTCCTGGCTGGCAGCGCATGTAGGCTGGCAAAGTGGTTCAAAGTATAAGTCATCATACAGAGGAAGTGCCATTTGCTGAAACACCTTTCTGATGAAGAACTGGTTCCCCTTGAGCTCTGCTGGCAGCACACAAGAAGTGCTTGAAAGACTGTTTTTGACACAGGAAGATAACAGCAGTGCCTATGGGAATTAGGAAATAGTAATGACAATGTACTCAAAAACATAAGGGCTCACTAGTATTTTACAGACAAGGCTCCATACACCTACAGCTGCAGAATTCAGCCTCCTTCTTGTGGTCCTGAATGGAAGGGTATGATCTGCTAGCAATAGGAAATTTACTATTGATCTTATCCATTCAGAGTCCTTATAATCAAGAAAAGTGTTTTAAGAATGGGTTGCCTAAATCTTTGTCTCTTGTAGTAGTGCAAGTAGGGTAAAACCATGAGGTAGCCTTTTGGCCTCTCACTGCCCCTTCACAACGATGCAGCTTGTCCACAGGACTCCAGTCATACCCCCCAGCCTGTACTGACGTCTGGTTTCCATAACCATCTTAAATTGCACTGCATGCCAGTGCTTAGGCATCTGAATCACATCAATATGGTATTTTTTTTTCTTCTGGAATCTATAAGCATGCTGTAGCAGTAAGCATATGTATGACCTTCTCCATGTATGCATCTCAGTAAGTTAACACTGAGGACCTCTCAGAACATCACAGAAGCAGCTGTGGGGGTTTAAGATATTATTGTCCTTCAGCTGTTCATTACTAAACCTCTGATAAAGTCTGCAGCATCACAGAAGAGATAATAGATCTTTCTCTGCTTCAGCATAATGCCAGCTGAGTTACCTTAATTTGCTGATGAAGGATGTTTAAACTAAGCTGGTCAATTTGGAGTAGATGAGAAAGGCTCATGAGATCTATTCATTTATTTTGCTAGAGGGATGACAGCCCCCAGCAGAGAAGCAGAAACAACCAGCCAAGGTATACTAGCTTCAGATACTAACTCATTAGTGACTGTCCGACTGCAGTCTAAAACTAAGTACAACAATTTAAATAGCTGCAGTGACATAGCTAATCTCTTTCATATGCTCATATAATCATATATTCACTTAGTGCTTTGAAACCAGAAAAACAGACGGGCTGCCCAGGGAGCAGTATTGCCCTTACCCAAGACTAACTGGACACCAAAATCTCTGGCTTGCCATTTGCTCATCTCTCAGCATTCCCAGCTGCTCTGTCTGATAAATATGTGTGTACTGGAGTACTTAGTGCTTTGAAACCAGAAAAACAGAAACAACATTAAATACTCTGTGTTTTCCATTATAGCCCCGGAAAACAGGAATTGTATTGATTCTCACCAGAGTTCACCTGAACTCAAGTATTCCTTCTGACTTTTGACCTGTAGCTGCATCTGCTGTGGAAGTTCCACCTGTCTGTAGTTATTCAGGACTTGCCTACAACATCTGAGTTCAGTTTCCCTTGGAGCGTGCAACATTTTGCTTACTGACATTTGTCCGTGTCAAGTCCCATGGAAAGCCCGTGGAGAGCTGCCAGAGAAATTCTGGCTCAGAAAAAGAGAGAATACCCTCTGATAGCTTTCTGGCATGATTGCTTGCCTGGCCAGCTTTGCCAGCTGTGGGGAGAGCAGGCAGGAACCGCCTTCTTTCCATGTTCATTTTGTACTCCTTTGCCCTGTAGTACCAGTCATTCCCTTCACAAGAAGGCAAGGAGTTAAAGGGCATCCACTCCACTGCAGTGAGAGGGCTGCTTGTGTACTGCATGTATTATCTGAGGCAATCTGAGAAAGGGCTAAGCCTAGTGTTGCACTAAGGACAACTTAGCAAGGGAAAGGCAAGTATCCTGGTGGAGGGGCTACAAAGATGATGAAGGGAGTGGAGGATCTCCCATATGAGGAAAGATTGAGGGAGCTGGGTCTCTTTAGCTTGTAGAAAAGGAGACTGAGGGGTGACCTTATTAATGTTTATAAATTTGTAAAGGGTGAGTGTCAGGAGGATGGAGCCCAGGCTCTTCTCAGTTACATCCAATGATAGGACAAGGGGCAATGGGTGCAAGCTGGGTCATAGGAGATTCCACTTAAATATGAGGAAAAACTTCTTAAACTTCTTAAATATGAGGAAAAACGGTGAGGGTGATGGGACACAGGAACGGGCTGCCCAGGGAGGTTGTGGAGTCTCCTTCTCTGGAGATATTCAAAACCCGCCTGGACGCATTCCTGAGTGACCTGCTCTAGGTGTTCCTGCTCTGGCAGGGGGATTGGACTAGATGAGCTTTCAATGTCCCTTCCAATCCCTGATACTCTGTGTGGTTCTGTGATTCTGTAATTATCAGCTGTGAAGGGGAGCTCATTACAGTAGCAGACAGTACTGCTTATATAAATGCTGCAATGAAACACAAACTCACTGGTTACTTGCACTGAATTGCTTTCATGGTTCTCTTTCTTCTATAACTTTTAGGCTGCTTGATTATAACCTACTGGTGAGAAATCTTTCTCATGCATAAAAAATTGTTTTGTGTCATAACACCTCTGGAATGTTTTACAGGGACTTCATTTTTATTACTACAGACCAATTTTGACATCATTACTGAAGTTTTTGCAAAGTCCACATTGATTTCAGTGCCTGACTTGACTATTTGGTAAAGACTTTGGTCCTAAATGTGCAAATGCAACCAACAAATGTCTTTAAAGTGCAGGTTATTGCTATTGAAACTGTCACTTTGAGGAATGTGATAAGATTACCAGGTCAATCATGACAGATGCTTTGTTAAATGAAAACATATGTGACACATTAAAGCATCCAGCATAAAGTTTTATTGTCAGTTTGTTCACTATGTAAAACTACTTCATGACCATTTTGAAAAGCACACAGTATTTGCACACTGTATTCAGTTTCCCTCATCAATCACATCAAGTCAACTAGTCTCTTTCCTTCCCTTATATTATGCCTGCAGTTGGATTCCAAGAGTCCACGGATGTTGCTTGTGGTAAAACCAGGCAACTAATGGCACAAGGCGAGTTAGAGTGAAGAATGTAGACTGCATTTTAGGATCAGTTTTCTGGCTGAGGGTTAATGTAGTAATGGACTATTAAATAGGGGTGGGTATCTAAAAGTTTTACTGATTACATGATTTTCAAAACCCATCAAGAGCATTACAAGGATTTATTTCTGAACAGATGTCCCATATGGTATTCAGATGACTTGAAATAAGAAAGGAGGAATTGATAAATCTACAGATGTGTATTCTGGACTGGGAAGCAAAGCCTGAAAACCATGGATGCCTAATAGAAAGCACATGCGGAAATTTGTATAGCTTCATATTTAAGACTGAGCTTATTGATAGCTCTCTGTGCTGTCAGTATCATTTTACATTCAGATTTCTTGTGTATTGAGAATCAAAGTTAGCGGTTATGGGGTTTATTGTAGTTTCAGTAGGTTTAGGAATCTGTCCTGATGGATAAACTGTCAACTTCATTTACTTAAGGTGTGAGCTTGTGGAGACGGCGAAGAGAATAAACGTGTGCCTGATAAAGCAGAGAGCTGTGCACTGGGAGAGGGAAGCAGTCCTGCAGGACATGTCAGGGCATGAGTGATGGCGGGGCTATTCTCTTCTGTGTTGGTTCTTACTGCGCTTCCCCCACCCTCTTCCTATAGTATCCAAACACCTTTCAGTAGTACATGAACAAACACGATTAGCATCTGTCACAAAATGTTTTCCTTGGGGCATAATTGTGCGTGTAGGGTAACCTAGCAGTTTTTTGGGTTTTTTTTTTTATTTTTTTATTTTTAATGCGTATGTTACATGTTTGTTAAAGAGAAATCAAAGGCGTATATTCTGACTCAAATTGGAAGATTTGTGATAGTTCTTCCTTCCCAGGAGAGTTCATTTCACAGACTCAGAGGAGCTCCCAAGCACAGACAGGCTTTACCTTTGGGAAGAAAAAATTCTCTGATGCCTGGGACTACTGACTAGCCAGTTGAACTGGAGATTTAAGCAGGGTTTTAAATATGTTCTGTCCAGCATAATGAGCCCCTTTAAGTAAGGAATGACCTTTTAATTTAAACTTAAGTCAAATTTCAATAGGAAGTCATCAAATACTATTTAACACAAAGACTGGATGTACCGTTGAAAGTCTGTGTTGGTCAGATGAATGAGAGGGTTTGGTATAATTTGTCTTTCTGTGCTGAAGGACACATTGTAAAGATGGATCACATCACTGGACCATGAGAGAAGTGAGAAAAACAACCATTTCTTCTGCAAGTACTAATAAAAGCAATGTCTTGTTCAGTGACATAACCTTTCCTTTTGCCTTCAAACATAGAATCATAGCATCATAAATCTTTTATGCTGGAAAAGATCTTTAAGATCTTTTAAGATCATTGAGTTCAACCATCAAACACTAACTATCAACCAAACCTAACACTGACAAAACCACCACTAAACCATGTCCCTAAGCACCTTTTAAATACCTCTAGGGATTGTGACTTAACCACTTCCTTGGGCAGCCTGTTCCAATGATTAATAACCCTTTCTGTGAAGAAATTTTTCATAGAATCATGGAAGGGTTAGAGTTGGAAGCGACCTTGAAGATCATCAAGTTCCAACCCTCCTGCCACGGGCAGGGACACCTCCCACTAGAGCAGGTTGCTGAAAGCCCCATCCAGCCTGGTCTTTTGATGCAGCCCAGGATGCCGTTGGCTTTCTGGGCTGCCAGTGCTCACTGCTGGCTCATGTCAAGCTTCTCATCCACCATCACTCCCAAGTCCTTCTCCTCAGGGCTGCTCTCCAGACATTCTCTGCCCAACCTGTGTTTGTGCTTGGGATTGCCATGTCCCAGGTGCAGGACTTGGCAGCACCTGGCCTGCACTTGGCTTGGTTGAACTTCACGCGATTTGCACTAGCCCACCTCTCAAGCCTGTCCAGGTCCTTCTGAATGGCATCCATTCCCTCCAGCCTGTCCACCACACCACTGAGCTTGGTGTTATGGGCAAACTTGCTGAGGGTGCACTCTATCCCACTGTCCATGTCTCCAACATTGTTAAATAGCACTGGTCCCAGTACCGACCCCCAAGGACCACCACTCATTACTGGCTGCCACTTGGACATTGAACTGTTGATCAAAACCCTTTGAGTGCAGCCATGCAGCCAGTTCCTTATCCACCAAGTGGCCTATCTATCAAATCTATTACTTTCCAGTTTTGAGACCAGGATGTCCTGTGGGACAGCATCAAACACTTTACATAAGTCCAAGTAGATGACATCTGTTGCTCTGCCCTTGTCTACCAATTCTGTGGCAGTACTGTAAAAGGCTACCAAATTTGGCAGGCACAATTTGCCCTTGGTGAAGCCATGTTAGCTGTCTCCAATCACCTCCTTGTTTTCCATGTGCCTTAGAAGAGATTCCAGGAGGAATCCTCCATGATCTTTCCAGGCACAGAGATGAGACTGACCAGCCTACAGTTCCCTGGGTCTTCTCTTTTTCCCTTTTTTGAATATTAGGGTAATGTTTCCCTTTTTCCAGTCAGTGGCAACCTTGCCAGATTGCCACGATTTCTCAAATATGATGGATAGTGGCTTAGCAACTTCATCCATCAGCTCCCTCAGACCCCGGAAATGGATTTTGTCAGGTCCCATGGACTTATGCACCTTTAGGTTCCTTCAGTGGTCTCGAACCTGATCTTCTCCTACTATGGGCAGTTCTTTTTTTTCAGAGCTCCCATTTTTGCCTTACGTGAATTGGGCAGTGTGGTTAGAGCTGTTGCCAGTGAAGACTGAGGCAAAAACGTCATTCAGTACCTCAGTCAGTCCATATCCTGGGTGGCCAGGTCTCCTATTTCCTTCTGGAGAGGGCCCACAGCTTCCCTAGTCTTGCTTTTGTCCCTGACATATCTGTAGAAGTTTTTCTTACTGTCTTTGATGTCCTTGGCTAGATTCAGTTTTTGCTTGCCTAATCTGGTTCCTGACCACTCAGACAGTTTCTCTATATTCCACCCAGTCTACCTGTTGTTGTTTCCACCCTCTACAGGCCTCCTTTTTAGTCTTGAGCCTGCCCAGCAGTTCCTTTGTCATCCACGCAGGCCTTCTGGCTCTTTTGCCTGACTTCTTCTTTTTTGGGATGCACCTCTCCTGATCTTGGAGGAGATGATCCTTGAATATTAACCAGATTTCTTGGGCCCCTTTCCCCTCCATTTTTTTCCCATGCTACCCTGCCAACCAGGTCTCTCAGGAGTCCAAAGTTCGCTCTCCTAAAGTCTAGGGTAGTGAGCTTGCTACACACACTCTTTGATGCCCTAAGAAACTTGAATTCTACCATTTCATGATTGCATTTTTTCCTAATATCCAATCTAAACCTTCTCTGGCGTACCTTGAGTCTGCT
>VZTM01004359.1:62938-80594 GCA_013400555.1 Jacana jacana
TCCTTTCAATTAGCTGTAGAGAGCAATAAGGTCTTCCCTCAGTCTCCTTTTTTTCAGGCTGAACAACCAGCTCCCTCAGCCTTTCCTCATAAGACTTGTTCTCTAGGCCCTTCACAAGCTTCATTGCTCTTCTCTAGACACACTCATCACCTCAATGTCTTTTTTGTAGTGAGGGGCCCAAAACAGAGCACAGTATTCAAGGTGTGGCCTCACCAGTGCCATCCAACCTGTCCAGATCCCTCTGTAGAGGCTTCCTCCCCTCAAGCAGATCAACACTCCTGCCCAACTTGGTGTTGTCTGCAAACTTACCAAGGGGAAACTCAAACCCCTTGTCCAGCTAAAGATATCAAACAGAACAGGCCCTAGTAATGAGCCCTGGGAAGCACCACTGGTAACCAGTTACCAACTGGATTTAACATCATTCACCACAACTCTTTGGACCCAACCATCTAGCCAGTTTTTTTACATAGCAAAGAGTATCCCTGTCCAAACAATGAGCAGCCAGTTTCTCCAGGAGAATGTGTGGAAAATGATGTCAAAGGCCTTATTAAAATGTAGGTAAACATCATCCACAGTTTTTCCCTTGTCCACAAAGTTTCCTTTGTTATAGAAGGAGATCAGGTTAATTACACAGTCATAATAATATGTCATTATGCCTTACATAAACCCATGCTGACGGTGCCTGATCACCTGGTTGTTCTGTATATGCCATGTGATGACACTCAAGATGGTCTGCCCCATAACCTTCCCAGCCACTGAGATCAGACTGAGAGGCCTGAGAATCTAAGTTCTCGCAGAAGAAACCTATTCTTGATACATTTGTTCTGACCAAAATTAAGCCTTCTATGCCTACTTTACTGTCATCAAAATCAGAAGTAGGCTGGATACACATTCTTTTTTCAAATTTAATATCTTAGACATGATGAAATTTGGATTAAATCCTGACCAACCATATAATCTGATTTAAAGCTTGCAATCACAACACAGCTTCTATGGTTAAAGCATTTGTTCTCAAATTTTCAGTGCAACGTGTTCTTCCTTCCACTTTCTTTAGAGATGCTACTTCTCACAGAATATCTACCACCAGTGCTTCCTGCTGTCTGCTTGTTCCTAAGATTTCTCTCTTCCATTCCTTCAGTGTGATAAACGATCACATGATTAAGAGGAAGATTTTATGAGTATTTTGTACCACATACGCCATATACCTGTCTCCAGAAAGAGGCTGGTTAGTGTAGACCTTTTAACTTTGAATTGAGTGAGGAGATTCCCATTTACAATTTCATAGTCATAAGGTAAACTTTCATTTATCATTTCAAAGGACTAAATTTTTGCGCTTGACTGCTGTTGCTTGTGAAGACGGATATCCATAACATTAAGAAGGATGACAATAGATTACTTTCTGCTCACTGAACATGCAAGGGTAGCTGTTTTGCACATGCTGTCTGTTATTAAAAATCAGATCTTCAGGAGCAGATACCAGATTTAAAAGTATACTCAAGCATTTCAAAACATATAGAATTGTTGTAAATACTTTGCTTCCCATCAGTTCAAAAAGCCTTTTTCACCTTCTAAGTATTTGGAACAATAGCTGAGAAAGACATTTCCTGTATTCTTAAAACTGACATAAAGACAGGACAGTAATTCTGTTTCTGAATGAAAGCTAAAACTACTTATGTGTTTCCAAACTCTACCATAGGAATAACCTGCAATCAAATTTTTCTGGTGATTAAAGAGAGACTGACCTGCCTGTAATTTTCTGAGTCCTCCTTCTGACCCTTCTTGAAGATAAGCATGACTTTGTAATGTAGGCTGTGAAATTCTGCTTGAAAATACATTAAACAAAGTAGAAAATGCTGATGAGAAAGCAAACTGAAGCCTTGTTACTTAGTATGGCTAATCCCTGAAAGCACATATTGTCACTAGAGCAAAAAACTCTCACAACTTCTTTGTACCATCAGGTTAACACTTAAGTTATTGATGCTGACTTTGAAAGCAGTACTTTGCATATAGTTTTATGTGGAGATTCTAACTACTTGATGGATATGATGTTAATTACACGAGACTACAGCACTTGGGCTGCTGGTAGAAAGGTTTTGTCATGCACCCTCCATCCTTGTCTGGGGGCATCTGAGATTCCTTCTGTTGTACTCCCATCTCAAGGCTGGTGTATAAGACAAGGCCCACTTGTGTGGTCTGACATTTGCCAAAAAAAAAATAGAAAAATCCCCATTTAAAGTAGAAAAGGAACCAAAAGAAGCCTTTTGTAGATTGGTTGGCCTTGTTAGCTAATTGTATTTTGTGTTTAGTATTTGGATTTTTTAATGTAGACCATAAAATATTTCGCAGGGTTTCTTGTATTTGAAAACACAAACTAGTTTATTTTAGCATGTGTGAAAGAAACCACAAGCAAAAAATGGTACCGGAAGGTACTAACTAGACTTCATAAAATTTATCTGTAATCAGTGAATATAGAAACGGATAAATACCTTGTAAAGTTCTTGCAACTAAAACACCCGGTGAGATGATAAAATAATAAAGTCTATTGATCTAGGTGTTGATTATTATGTTTCTTATAGTGAGGCACAGAAATTTCATGCTGGGGCTCCTTATAAACTGCATGAATAAATCCCCTTAAATTTTTATTGCTGGGTTTTTTCATTAACAGACCCTATTTTTCTATATGTCTGGAATGATTACCATCATCTTTGTGAGCAGAGTGTACATTTTAAACATGAATTATGTTCTCCTACCATCACTGTGTAAGCAGGAAGTAAGCCTTGCTTTATTGTAGGCTCAGATTAATCTAAAAACCAGTGAAATTGAGTCAGATCTGAAGTTCTTTCCATACCCTCCGTGACCTCCGTGCAAGAAAATACGGTGATTCTCTTGCATGCACTGTCACGTACTATTAAAACATCACTGCATTTAAAACGAACTTGAACAAACATGAAATGCTGAGATAGTTTAATTGGTGCCAGAGGTTAATGTGAAGTTTATTTTGTGTGTGTGTGTTAGTTACATTTACTGTAACACAACCAAGAGGAACAGAGAAAACTAAAGACCACATTGTTCAGATTCATCTTACTTAGAGTGGTTTCTTCGCTGCTTTTGCCCTGACGCCTGTCACAATCAGACAGGTCAGTTTATTCCCTAATATGTAAGTAAACAATGAAAAAAGGATTTTCCAGCAAACAGCTGTTACTGCCTCAATCATTCACAGACTTATCCAGATGAATAGCTTTAATATCCATAAGGCTGAAAAAAGTCACTCGTGTGTTTGCAGAGCTAGTATGTTTGGAAGGTCCACTCACTTGAAGCACTGCAGAAGGGAGCAGCTAATACACAGATCTCGATTTTCAGATGAGCCCCTTATTCTTCATCTTTTGTGAGATCAAGATGTTGCATGGTCTAGTAAATACAGCTATGGATACAGTCAGAAGTTACTCTCTTAATACATTTCTTAAGCTAATAAGGTCTCCCAAACCTGCAAAAAAAAATATATATATATGTTTTATTTCCTAATACCCATCTAGATTTTCATATTTAGCACATTTTTACAGGTGATACTATTAATCACAAAAGTTCCTTCTTTTTAGTTTGCTGCAAAGCAAAGAAACTAGACTTGTGTAAATTTAATTTCTTTTCCAAATCATACATTCTGTTTAGAACTCATTATTGTGGATGCTAGAGATGCTAAATGCCTGTATGCTGTAGGGAGGTACCAGTGGGTGTGTATGTAAAGCATGAGTTTAAAGGAATTAATTTTTAAAGGGTTAGATTTTTTTGGTATGCTTTTCCTGTCAGGACATCAAATCTCTGTTTTGTGGAGTGGTTTCTTATCTTTAAAGTGGATGGCTGGCAGGCTAAGGCAATTAGATGTTAGGTGGTGCCTCACAAATGATCAAAAGGAGCAAGTTGCAGCATTTCAGAAAGCTCTGTCCTTGAGTCACATTAGTGTCCTGGGCAGTGGCTCTGATGGAAAGGAGCCTGAACAGAAAGCTTGGGTGACTGTAGGCTTTTGTTTTCCTTGGGAAGCGTTGTAAGGATGGAACCTTTATGACCTCTTTAAATGGTTGCCACAACAACTCCTGTCTTCTATCAGGAATTATTTTCATGTTGTTAAAAGTGATGTGATTTGTGTCCACATCAAAGTGTGTGTTCCTTAGTTATAATCTCCATTAGGTATAAGACTGGGGCATGAAGTTACATTTTAGTGGAAATAACATGAGAAAACCACTTTTTGGAATGTGGCTAGATTTACACTATAACACACTGATTTATACCAGCAGGGAATGAGCCTAAAGTCTTACTTTGAGCATCAAGAGGCAGCAATCTGGGCAAACACAGCAGTCCTGCTCTCTCTCCACCCCTATATATGCCACTGTGCTGCTGCCTCCCATGTACTGGTGCAAGCATTCTTATCACTGTGCCATGAAATCTGTGTCAGGGGAATCACCCAAATTAAAATGGCACAATTTCTTTCCACATTTAGTTCTAC
Organism: Jacana jacana; assembly: GCA_013400555.1. NCBI lineage: Eukaryota > Metazoa > Chordata > Aves > Charadriiformes > Jacanidae > Jacana > Jacana jacana. The sequence continues at coordinate 67,437 of VZTM01004359.1, forward strand.
TACAGAACAGTTCCTGAGAGTGGTCCCTTACATGGCCAAAGCACCACTTGTCCTACCTCCAGGGAGGGGACAGAGCAGAGACTGGGACTGAGCCCACAGGGGAACAGGGAGTTCCTGGTTTCATAGGCAGTGCTTAGTCTGTACTCACTGATGCATAGATGAAGCCATGGCTCATCTGGAATGGATCTTCAGTCAGTTTAAGCCAATCTGAGACCAACACTAAAATGGATGCTACGTTCTTCCCTTCCCTGCTTTCAGTGCTATGTTCCTGTCCTACCCTGTTTGCATATTGCTTCAGGCTCCCTGCTTGACACAGGCAAACATCCACACATCCATCTCAAAGATGTAGTGCCAAGAGGTAGGGCTTACAAATCTCACTTTTAGCCATAGAGTCAGCTGCCATGTAACATGAGATTTGTTTTTCCATCTGCATACTCCCCTCCCTGAAAAAAAAAAATAAAACAGAACATTCTAAAGTAATGTGGGGGAGTTTGTGGTGCCAGATTGAAGACACGCAGTTAAGAGTCTAAATGCAGGTTTCTGAATCTGTCTTGTTATCTGAGGTTCCATTGTGGTCTAGAAGCTCTAGAAGATGCAGTCGAGAATTACAGAACTATTCAGCTGATGCAGGTGTCTTCTTCAGGATAATCTGAATAGTTCTCAGGACACCATTGGGCAGAATTCAGTTCCCTCGGCACAGGACCAAGTGCAGCATGAGAGGCTCCAGCCAAGCTTCCTGACCTCTGTCCAACCCTACAGAAAAGCATGGATTTCCTGTCAATCCTGGGTTATATTTGCCAGTCCTCTGCAGATGTCCCAGATACCTTAAAGCATCTCAAATGGCCCTGAATACCTATCTTTAGGTGACTGATCCTAATCTACTGACTAGACTTTCACTGGCTATAATGGATCCTTAGGATAACTATCTTAGGATACAGATATCTATGGTGTCCAAAGTTAGGTGAAACAAATCTCATTAAAGGCTTTTCAAAAAAGCCCCTGTCTAAAGTGGCATGAGTGTAATTCAATGCAGTAATGTCTCCCTACATAGAGAGTCCTGGAGAGAAAATGGAAGAAAGCTTCCAGCTGCTGCTGGCAAGAACAGTAAAGGAGCTGCAGTTACTAGAGCAGCAAGTTTACAGCCCAGATCATTTGTAAAAGGGCAAGGATTTGGACTGTGGTTACAACTATGAGCTATGTATACCCAGAAAAGCTCACTAGGGTGAGGCTTAAGTGTTGTCATTCCACTAAAGGGTTGCACGAGTATATAAGTTCAGTGGAGAGAACAGGTAAAGGAATGCCATATAGACCAAAAAGAGTTTTCTGCTTTGGATAACCTTTTTTTTTTTTTTTCTTTTTTTTTCTAGAAAACATTGCTTTCCAAAATCTTTTTACTTATTAGGATGTTTCTAGTGAGTCAGGCTGTATGGAACCAGCAGTGGCTTAATGGTGTCCAGCCCAAAGGCTTCACGTTCTCCAGGTGAAAGTAATAGGAGATGACAGCTCAGTGAGTTACAGCAACTTAAACTGAAGGTGGGAGAGATTGCCTGACATTACAGTCATAGGAAGGAAACAGTATGCCTTTTTCACTCAAGAACCATGTGCTTGGTCTTGATTTGGTGGCAGAATATGAAGTTCTAATTGTGTGTCTTGGGAAACTGTATGAACCGATTTCTCACGTGTGGGCTGTGAGAATCTGTTGCAGTTCTGGATAAGGTTCATGGGGAATCACTCTTGGAATCACTTCCAATAGGGATTGCAGTGGGAGGCAGGTAGAGTGGAACTCTTAATATCTAAAACATGACTCTGGAGATCTGCAGTATATTTCATTTTGCTTCATACAGTGAAATAATATTATTACTATTATCCACATTATTAATTTATTTCATATGGCTCAAGAGAATTAATCCTCAGCCTCATCCATAGGTTCTTCAAGCTCTGAATAAAGACTTGAATTTCTGTAAGATGAAAAATAAATCCCAATGCATAATGTGAATATTTAAAAAATGATAAATTTCTGTGGGTGGGGTAAATGTGAGCACATTTATTCACGTTTATGTTGCTGATATGAACTGCATCTCACTGGTGAGCATCTGGTATAGATACCCATGCTATTCTGTGGTGACAGAACAGCACAAAAAATACGGATCAGGTCTTCATCTTATTGAACAGTCATTGCTCCATTTCTTTCAATTAACCTGCAGAATGAGACTGATTTTGAATACGGAGTGAATGCAGTGTCCTCAGTGAGCTCTTTAACCAAGTGTTCAGGCCCTGTGCATTCTTACATTAGTCTTTGTGTACGTGTGTGTATTTTTGGGGACTTAAATATGCATATGTAATTCTCATGTTTAAGAGACATACAGAGAGAAAGAGAGAGACTTGCAGAGTAGGCATATATTTATGTCCCACGTCTGTTGGATATCGTATTAAAGGGTATTCTATGAAGGTAATGTATCTCAATTTTCTCTATAAATCTAACAGTGTACTAAGAAAGCTGGCTTAAGTTCATCAGGTGAAATGCAAGTGGCTTCTTAAAAATATAGGATACACAGATGCTGGGAGAAGAAATCCAGATTCTTCCCAAAACTTCCATGAAAAATTTAAATCTCCATGGTCAAAAAATTTCATGTTAATCTTTTCTACATATCAGCCATAAAATTCTTTAGTATTATAGTATTGTCTGTGTTCCACACAAAATATCCTTAATGCATTGGTAGTCATACTGTATTGTTTGCTGATAGTTGCACTTTGCAGTTTCTGTTGGGCAGATTCAAACTATAAAAATGAATGCTGAACTTGAGTTCACTGTTGGTATTTCAAATACTGTGCTGAAAGACTAGGAATGGCGGGAACTGTAGAAATTATATTCTCTAAAACATAAATGTTTAAATTTTTTCATCTCCTGTTAATAATAATGTTCTGGTAAAGGTTAAAGCATATAAATATTATACTTAGTACAGTCAAAAGATTTATACCTTGTTGAGTGTGTCTCTGAAAGGGCTATTTGCTTGACACACCATTTAGATTTCATAGGGAGATAATGGAAGTTTTCACATACTGTTCTCTTATTGACCTGAATATTCTAAATTTCTTGACTGTAAAGTGTCAAAACTCTTTTTGTATTGACTCAACTATAACTTTCCTAAACATTTCTGAGATCAAATTCTGCAGCAAGGGGAAGAGCACTCAACACTGACACTGTGCCTTCCGCTGCCTGTCACTCACTTTGAATGTCTTTATAGTGAAAAGAGGGATTAAATGAAATGTTTGAGCATAGCTCCTAAGAGATATAAAAGGATGCAAAATATTTGTGCTGTTATGAGAAGCTGACCATTTCCCCATGCTGAATTCGGTATATTTAACACATAAATCCTGCTATCTAAATGTCACATTTTACATTAAAAGTCAAAATGAGACATCAAAGGAGATGATAAAAAAATCTTATGGGTCTTGGATGCTATAAAATTGAATAATATAATCTTTTAGATATTGTATTCATTGGACATGGTTTTTTCATTGATATATGATGCTTACTTAAATATACACTGTTATTTAGTTTTTGTTTCCGAGATGTACTGTTCGGGGAAAACTGGTAATAACGTTTTTAAAAAATATATATTCATTTTAATTTCATAAATAATTTCGATTTGTGTATATCTCTTGTCAAATATCTTTAGAGGATATTACTGACATAGCATTCAGAGCACTGTTGGGGTGTGTTTCCTTTTATCTAACCATCATATCAGTCTTACTTCTCTTTTCATCGTGCTACATTAGGATTCTTTCTCTAAAACCTTTTTAGAAAATTTCCACAGAATACTTGGCTGCTACTGACTTAGAGGGGATTATAAGGGTTCATTTCTGTGCCAACAATAGACAAAACATTATTATCCAAAATAGTAAATAGTCGATTGCAGAGAGCATTCCGGAATTCACATGAATCATTCACAGTAAATTTTACACTATTGGTATTAATATGAGTTGTTGTGTTTTGGGTTTTTTTTATTATTTTTCAAACAGAGTGTTTGCTAGAACATTAAGTGAAGGGACATGTTTTATCATGAGATTTGATTTGGTGTAAGCAGAAATTTATCTTCGGCAAAAGTGTATTAATTGCTCCTCCTTCTTTTCTTTTGATAACAAAACTGATATAGGAAACAACTATTTAAATCCTGTTCAAACATATTATGTTATTTCAAATGGTTTTCTCTTCACCCCTAACACTCCTTTCTTGTGTCATATTTTCTTGTGATTTACTGCTCTGAAAAAGTTATCTTCTGGTTTACTGTTGAAAGCTGCCAAGGAAGCTGATTTTAAATCAATTTTATCAAATCAACACTAAGACAGTATTATGGAGGAAAGTAAAATTCAGAGTCAGTCTGAAAGGCAGACAAATATGTGAAATATAAAAAAAGTTCTAAAGAGAGTGAGTATTAAAACTGTAAGTATGGTACAGTATGTGCACAGAAGAGGTGAACAGTCTTTATAGTTACTTGCAGTGTAGTTGTTTTTCCTTGAAAAGTGGCAGGTAAGAACATCAGTGAGATTACTTTCAGTGTAATATCAAATTTTACCATTTTTGGGAAACATAGAGCAGAGCAAACATTTATTTGAGGATTTGGTTAGACCTGAACTGTACAGTGTTTTTCCTTTGCTAAAATGAAATCTACCTTCCTGCTTGCCAGATGATGAATATTAAACAGCTACCTAGTTAAAACCAACAAACAAACAAATCTATTTCAGAATTTATTAGAAATGCCTCACATGCCAAATCAGTGTTATTAATGAAATTCCTTAATTATTTTTTCACTGATCTCTTATTCCACCATGAGGATTTTCTTTTCACCGTGTGTTTTAGCATAAATGACTGCAGAGATGGCAGAAGCACCCAATCACTCAAGGGCTTCCCAGCTGCTATATTGCAGTCTGCCTGCTCAGGGACTTGCCCAAGCCAAGTCTGGCTTCATATGTTATGTCTGCGCAATACTCTTCTCTAGATATTCTAGGCTTTTTTCTTGAAGAAAGCTTTTCCTGTCAAAATATTAGTATTCGGACAATGGAAATCTGTTGTTATAAAGCCAGCCTCTCTCGTCACTATAGGATATGAGAAGAGACCACATGTTTATTTTGAAGTTGAAATGTAGTATTGTCATAAGTGGATATGCTCAAACTTTAAATGTTATTCTGGATTATTTCCAGCATTATATATAAATATATATATATACACACATATATATATATATGTGGGTGTGTGTATATATATATATCTATCTGTGAGTAATGCTTAATGTGTAGTGCAAATCAATAGGTTATTCTGCAGAACTTCCGTGCACTTTTACATAATGTTTCCATGGCAGGGGGGTTGGAACTCAATGATCTTCAAGGTCCCTTGCAACTCTAACCATTCTATGATTCCATGATTCTCCGGTTTTGCTGTGCACTTGATAAGGGTGCAAAAAAATTAACCTGAAAGGTTATAACTTTCCCATACAATATAGTGTCCAAATGTTGCTCTACAGCAATTTTTGAGCAGCTCTGCTCCAAAATCTCTTAGGAAGAAAATCATAGAATCATGGAATCATAGAATCATTCAGGTTTGAAGAGACCCTTGGGATCATCAACTCCAACCGTCAGCCCTACTCTACAAAGTTCTCCCCTACACCATATCCCTCAACACCACATCTAATCAACTCTTAAACACATTCAGGGATGGTGACTCTACCACCTCCCTGGGCAGACAATTCCAGTGACTGACCACTCTCTCTGTGAAGGATTATTTCCTAATGTCAGGTTTAAACCTACCCTGCTGCAGCTTGCAACCATTCCCTCTCGTTCTAGTGCTAGTTACCCATGAGAAAAAAACAGCACCAACCTCTCNCAGGACCTGGCACTTGGCCTTGTTGAAGCCCGTGCCCATCAATCCAATCTATGGATTGGATTGTTTAACCATAGTCTGAGTGGATGACCGGGCCCACTTTCATGCCATGAAGTTTACCCTGTTCTCCAATACATGTAAATAACTGCAGTTCTTCTGCTTATCAAAATATAACTCAGAGAAGGCGCTACTCTGTGAGGACACTCATGTGAAATCTGTCTGACCCGTATTGCTGGCACCACTCCTTTTCTTTTGTTGAATAACATTATAGGAAACTTTCAAAATAAAGGTTGGAAGACTTGGCCTATCTCTACCCTCCTTGTCTATTTCCCGCTCATCAGAACCAAGCCTTTTTCCATCTACAGAGTAACAGAGTCCCTTGCTGAGCTACTCAAGACAGAGTTTAACAAACTAGTTCAGGAATTGGCAATCAGCAGGACTGAGTAGGCTTAGCAGAGCATCAGACTGGTAAAGCTTTGACTCTGGGAGGACTGAGCCTTGAGGCATTGTGCTTTGTGCCATGGAGATGCACCAGCTCAACTGGAGCTCATTTGCGTGGCTCTGACAGGGTGCGTGTACTGTGTCTTGCAGCTGTGTTCATGTGCCAAGGCATATTAAGGCATCTTGGTGATTGTAGATTGAAATATCTGTCAATAAAGGAACAAGGAGACTACAATATAGGCCTCTAATGTAAACATAGAATAGAGCACGTGTGTCTGCATTGAGCAAGTAGCTTTTGAGACAGTACGCTCTCAAGTTTTATTTCACTCTTACCTCCAGTGTTCTTTAACATAAGGACTTTTATCAAACTTATAGTTGCTTATTTACTAGAAAGTGAAAAGAAAGGGCTTTCCCATGGTTATGTCAGAGTGTATTATGCTCACCATCCTTCCAAGAAGCTACTCAGTGAGAATGTGAAGAAGTGAAGAACAGATCTAATGCTCATATTTCAGCATCTAGGGAATCTATAATGTATTTTAGTTTGATAACATGAGATCAGAATCATGTCCAAAGGATTAGAAATACGTTTGGGCAAAGATTTTTAAAGGTCAGGATATGTTCTCTTGAAATGTTTAAGTCAAGATGTGCTTAAAAAAGACTTACTCTGAAACGTTCTCTGGATTTCAGTGCCCAGTTTTAGTCAACAGTTTTTTAAGGGCTCCACCACAGAGATGGAGAGAAGGGCAAGAAGCCTCTGCTTTGTAGGTGGAGATTAATGAGGTTTTGATGTTGAATAGCAATAAGGCTTTCTGTCACAATAGCGGACAGGAGGCAGCAATCTAGAAGATTCTTTTCAGTTAGATTTCCTACAGGGTGAAACAGCAAAAGAGAGATCCCCAATCATTCCTTGTGAGAAACTTGCTGGAAAATACTGTGAGTTTGGACTAGAGAACCTGAAAAGCAAAGTGAAAGAAAGTAGGGTTACTCAACTACTGCATTCCCCTGTGTTGTGATATGAAAGGTACCTAAAGAATAACTGGAATAATTAAAAGGTAAATGTTTATACAAGAATAGGTGGGACTACTATCAATAACCTGAAATAGTAAGCACTTTTAGCTGATAAAACTGCACTTGCTAATCTGGGGCAGAGAGAGGGACAGAACTGCAATTTAAAAATAAAGGCCAGCTTTTATGTATTGAGATTTAATACCATTTTTATCTGTTGGACTTTACAAAAAATATTAGTAATATTTTCCCTCTTTGAAACGGCAGGAGACTGAGGTGTAGATAGACAAAAGATTTTCTGAAATAGGTAACATAGGAGGCACTTCTTTAGAAAGGTTAAGGCTGGAGCCCACCCCTCTGAGTGGCAAGATAGAACTGGCCAGTAAACCAAGGTTAAAGCAGGAAAGTTTCTCTTGCACAGACAAGCCTATAACAGGTTGGAAGTCAAGAACCTGATTTAGCAAGGGTGTGGGCATTTGTACTGCTGAACAACATGTGCAAATGTAACTGGTCACTCAACTTTCATAAATGGGCTCAAATGTACATCTTTCCCAAAGTTTCAAACAATGGCCCAGTGATCAGTGACATTTTAAATATTGCATAGTTATCCATGTGAGGATTAATACTTCTGCCATTCCATTTTCTGTTGTTAAATCAGTTGACATCCACAGCTATTCAGTCCTACAGAAGTGAGGAAAAAATCCAGTCAGTGTAAGTTATGCATCTAACTCTTATGCATCTCTCATTAATCAATCCTGTTATGTAAGTTTTTCATTTTCTTCTATAATTAAGGTAAGAAGCGAAATGTACATCTATCCAGGGGAAGGGTAATTTTCCTAATCAGTGAGGCTTTTACAGGTGTCTTGGTGGCAATCATTAGCTAGAAGGATTTCAGTAGCCCTCTATACTTGGTCTGGCCAGGCTGATTTGATCTGGGATGTCCTGTTTGTCTCACTGAGCAACTGGTGAGCTTTGTCAGCTCATCACCTCTGCTTTGTGCTCCCACCTCTGATGTATCCACTGTTCATTATGGCCTTTACAGTCCCTGGGGCTTCTCTGGCATTCCTGGAATGGGCCTCCCAAACCCATGGGAGTTCAGTCTACATCATGTCACTGCATCCTACAAGGAGCAGGGATCCTAGCAGGTAGCAAGGGCACTGTCAGATTTAGTGGGGGGAAGAAAACAAATATTTTGAACAGCCATTAAATCAGTTAAAAATAACAAGTTTAACACACCCAGCCAAAAGGAGGAGGTGGGAGATGACAGCTTGGCACTGTGTCATCAACATCCTTGGGATTGCTGCAGGCTGAGGCGAGAGGACGTCCCAGGCGCCTCCAGTTGTAGCGCAGCTCGGGGAACCGCTCTGGTTTGTGTGTCAGCGATGCTATCAGCTGCGGCGGGCAACAGGCGGGACGCTGAGGTCGTGTCCCAACAGGCGAGTGCTATGCAGCAAGCTTTCATAAACAGGGTGGGAAACACCTTTCCTTGAAACTGAGAAACGTTTGTGCTAGCTGGCACGTTAGAACTGCTGCGGTCACACATCCATGCACTTCTGCACAAAATCCAAGGCAAAAAAATGTAAACTTGAGACCACAGATAACCAAGACTCCACCTGCCTGTGTGCCATAGCCAGCAGATTCGGTGGGAGCTGGACCTGAGTTGACAAAAACGCTGCCTTCCTGGCCCGTGGGAGAAAGCTGAAGGATTTTAATTTCTGAATACAGGTGGGAGAATGGTCACGGAAATCTTGATCAAGGATTTTTCAAAAGTCTGAGTGATGCCAAAGAAACTTCAACTTGGCATGTCAAAAAACCCGCTTTGGTATTTGAAGGTCAATATGTGATTTTCAAAAAGAATCATGCCAAACTTGGTATAAATAAAGGGATTTTTACATAAATATGCCTCTTCACTATCAAGACATTGCAGTATTCTGCTGGTAGATTAAGGGAGGAATAATATCTAAAATGCAATTATCTTTTCAAGAGGAGCAAAATGTGAACCGTATACAAATAAATCAGTTGTTAAAATTTGTTGCATTCTCAAATTATAAATTTAATAATAAAGATGCAATTTTTCTACTGAAAATTTTCATTTAATTGAACTACTTAAAGCATAAGTGAAGATTACTTGCATATCCAGAGAGAAAGAGGGAGAGAGAAATAATGTGTTCGAAGTGTGTACAGTCAAGATTGAGTTGTCATGATTTCATAGTCACCTTCGGTCCCCTGTCCCTCTGTTTTATGTCTGTTGAGCTTCTGTCTTGGGAAACTCCCAGTGGTCATATTATTCTGGAGTTTCAATTCTGCTCTTTATTTCAGAAGTACTTTCCTGTACATAATTTTGAACTTTAAATAGATTTCTCACATCTTGACTTAAACTTTTTAAGGATTTTTTGGCTTCTCCCAATTTCTTTATGTTTTCATCTTGCAATATATATTGTGATTGCAGCATTAGGAACATGGGAATTTGAGATAAAATAAGAATACAGGAATATAGTTTAATTGCTGCCTTAGAAATACACAGTTTTCTTCCATAGCGTATGCCCAAAGTAAAACTGAAAAACTGTCATGATAAAAAAAATAACACATTAATGCAAAAATATTTCTTTCCTTGGCAGAATTAATATCTTTGAATACTTCTTTACAAGGCTTGTCTTAAGGCAAAATTGCAATGATTTAAAAAGGAGCACTATTTTGCCCTTGTCTGTATAAACAATTTTTTTTTTTCACTCTGCCCTTCCTGAGCAGGACTAAATCACCTGCAGAAGGTTATACTTTTGGCATAGCTTAAAAAGGATCAAAAGCACCACAAAGGAGTTTCTCTGGTCAAATAATATTAAAAGTTAAGTGTTTTAGATTACCTGGTACAATTACTCTGAAATGAATTAAAAGTAAATGTTAAATGACCCAGCCTGACATTTGTTCTCCTGCAGTCAGTCGGGGATTTTATTTGTTGCATTGCCAGAACAGAAAAAGAATCAAAATTCAAGTCTGTGGAAGTGAATTCTTTATAAAGAAAAGCAGTTCAGTCACTCTGGCATGGAGTTAAACGAGTGTGTTTCCTTTTATCTAACCATCATATCAGTCTTACTTCTCTTTTCATCGTGCTACATTAGGATTCTTTCTCTAAAACCTTTTTAGAAAATTTCCACAGAATACTTGGCTGCCACTGACTCAGAGATGATTATAAGGGTTCATTTCTATGCCAACCATTGACAAAAAAATTTTATCCAAAATAGTAAATATTATATTGCAGAGAGCATTCTGAAATTCACAGGAATCATTCACACTCACAAGTTTTGCACTATTTATGTTAATATGAGTTGCTGTGTTTGGGGTTTTTTGTTTGTTTGTTTGTTTGTTTGTTTGTTTTTTCAAACAGGGTGTTTGCTAGAACATTAAGTGAAGGGACGTATTTTATCATCATATTTTATTTGGTGTAAGCTGAAATTTATCTATGGTAAAAGTGTATTAACCGTCCCGCCTTCTTTTCTTTTGATAACAAAACTGATATAGGAAACAACTATTTTAACCTGAAAGCTAATAGTTATCCTATAGATCCTCAGTCAGTTACAGCAAGAAGTCCAGTTGATAAAATGGAAAAGCTATTCCATTTTGTTTAGGGTAAGTTTTACAAATAACAGCAACCTCTTTAATCCCTTTTGCATACATTTGCCTCTTGAGGCTGTAAAATGTGAGATTTATGAGGCTGGATTGTCATCTGAAGTGGAGAGGAATTCTTTGCAGAGACAGCATTCAACAGTTAGAGTTGAAAAAGTTCAACTTCTTCCACAAGAGAAATATTCCAATTTGAGACAAATACCAATTTAACATTCATTATGAAAAACTAGAGTCCTTAATTTCAGACAGCACCCACTCATGTGCTCCAGTTTTAACCACAGGAATGATATTGCAATGACTGAAGTATTTGGCACATATGAAGGAGTTTGCAGTAATAAGATCTATATTACAATATGATTTAAAGAGAGGGAAATTGGTGTATTCTTTTCTCAGATAAATGAATTTCTTAAAATATTACAATATTAAGTGAGATAATATTTTGATTGTAAGTGTATTTCTCCTGGCTCCTGTTGTATTGGAATGTCTTTCATTCTTGAGGCCACTCTACACTTTTCTGTGATTACTTATTAGTTTCAAGATGAGGATACCTTATGACCCTCAAATTTAATACTTTGAATGATTAGGCTTGAAATGACAGTAGTTTTCTAACAAGCCAACATGTGTGAGCCCCTGCTTTTAAGATATAAACCAGAAGAAAGTCCCATCTGGGACAGTAACCAAGCAAGTGTAGCTAAACCCGTTATTCTGAGAGTCAAGGAATTAAAAACCTTGCTTCAGTTCAGCTGGAGCCTGGCTTTTGCAAGAAGTTGTCTGGCGCCACAAAACGAATGAGTAAGCAGAGACCTGAAGACTTATTAAGTTTATTTTAAGAATGCGTTGCCAGAGATCTAATAAATTTACTTACTGCTGCAGGCCATGCGTGCATGAAACCTTACTAATCCAGGTGGTAGTTTTTTCCTTCAGAGGGAGGTGCAGGGTGGGGATCCTTAGGAAAAAAGGTATTCTGCTTTAGGTAATACGGGCATTGTTTAATGATAGACATGACAGCTTGAGTGGTATGTTTGGGTTTTGTCTGTTACTACTCACAAGGGAGCTTAAATTTATTTTTGTGATGTGAAGTTAGTTTGTAAAACGAACAAATACTAAAAGTGCTAATTGTTTCAATGATACAGGGAAGTAACTCTATAATAACTTTTCTAATCCAAATAGATATTTTGTTGTTATTTTAAAATACTCCAGAGATTACTTTTAAAGTGTTTGAAATTGCAAGTTCAGGACTAGTTGTATCTGAGTTTTCTCGGGACTCTTCTTTATGCATGCATAAAAATCACATCATCAGACTTTAGATAGCCTTCTAGACTGATGGGTCGAATACTCCCCCATTACATTCAATGGAGTGGGCCAAATCCAAATGGAGGGTAACCCAGCAGTTCATATCAGCTGTGCCTGCAGTTTCTGAAGATGGAGTTCTTTCTTTCCATTCGTTGTGCCTAGACAGCAAACTTAAATTAAGCGTATGTCTTTTACATGATACAATTAAATTATATGCATTCTACCCTTAAATGGCAGGTCTCTTTTCTTCCACCTTTTGTGGAATAGGAGCCAATTAATTATGTTCCTGTGCACTGGGATAGAAGAAAAAACATACTGTGTTTTGCCAGTAGTGGTTATGCACTGGAACGATGAATTTGGATGCTCTGATTTTTATATACTTTTTTTTTTTTTTTTCTGAAAAGCAGTGATAATTATTTATCCAACATGCAATAACAAAAAGCATCATTTCAGAATAAGAACTTATCTTTACAATAAGAACAAAGACTGCTGAGAACAGAGTGCTGCTAATGGAGCAGCCTGCAGGGAGCTCTGCGTCCTAGCACCTTCCCTTTTCTGGGCCTAGTGTGACATTATGCTCAGTAGCTGTCAGTTGTCCCCTGTCAAATGCTTCCTCTCTTTTTTTAAATTTTTTTCTTTTTTTTCCTGTTCATCACCTTAGAAACAGTGACAGGGCAAAATAAAATCTTTCTTCTGCTTCATTAGCTGTAACCTCACAAATTTACTACAAGCCAACTTTGGCATGTGCCTGCTGCCACAGAGTTTCTTAGAGGTCTGCCCGCCAAACTGTTCACCATCCTGTTGGTGAATGCTTGACCTCGAACATTGACCAAAACCAGGTGCATTCAGCATAGCTTCTGGCTAGTATTTGTAGTGTATCCTGATCCTTTAAATCATAGAAGCATTGAATGGTTAGAGTT
>VZTM01004360.1:2720-55220 GCA_013400555.1 Jacana jacana
TGAAATAAGTTCAATATTGACTCTTAATGAGAAGGACTTTTGAAAACAGACCAGTTTTCTTCTCTACCAACTGTATCAAATGGCGTTATGCATCTCTATAGAGAAACAGAATCCTGTATGGAAGCAGTAACTTCAAAAGTACGTTTGTGTTGCAAACAGCAGTTCGTGATCTTCTTGCTTTGGTTTCATAACACCATCCTCTGTGACCCAGTGGTATCATTCAAGGAGCTAAGTAATTTTTGTTGTAAGTTTTAAAATCTGACCCTACATGTGAGGATCCATATGTTAGGATGAATACAGATTTGGTCTCTGTGACCCACTAAATGGAACCCATCTGAAATTTTCCTTTTTTCACAAGGAGAAACAGAATTACTTTTTGGACACTGTGGAGGAAGAAATAAAACTGCCAGTTTGCTTGCCAAGGGCGGATCGAGCTTTGGGAACTTCCCAGTTGGAACTAGAATATTCTTTGTTTACTATAGATTTTCTGCTACTTTTCTCTCTTCTTTCATGGCAGAGATGCTTCTTTCATGTGAGGGAGGAACCTTCTGCTAGTCTCCTAATCTTCAAACTCATATCTTCAATTGAATTATGATCGTATTCATGCAGCACTCTCAGTTAAATAACTTGGCTTTGGCCTGTAGGATAAATGGCAAAATCTTCTGGACCGTTAGCTGCCAAGTTTATGTCCCTCTCTCCCCCTTTCCCACTCCACCTACCCATCCCTAAAGCTTTTGATTTTCAGAAAAAAGATTTGGGAATCAACAGTGTCATGAGATCAGTGTGGCCTACCAGTTGCCACTACTCTTCTCTGTTACTCCAGCAAAAGCTGTTCTGGTACAGGCACCTCTAGTCAGAGGGCCATCATGTGAATTACAAACATGTAGGAATGCTCAGTGATACATAGCGATTATCAGTATGTAAATAGATTATTTTTTTCCTTTGAATTGGTTATGCTTCTTCACTTTCCAAGTTTGTTTCCTTGAGCATGTCTGTATTTATATTTAGAAAAATTAACAAGGGATGAAATAGGTGCTGAGGATGTTAATTATGCAATTATATGAGCAAAGATACAATTTGTAATGGGCAGAGAAGAAAAGTGACAAAGAGCATGCACAAAGAAATTAAATCCCATGTTAGGTTTTTATTAAGGTCCTTAGTTTAACAGTTTTGGCTGTGGTCACTGGTGAGTTTGGATGCAAAGGTGAAGGGTTTTATTTCTTGTTTGCATTTATTTAAGTATGCACATGTGCATCTGTTATATGTTCACATTACTTATTCTTTTTTACCAGCAGATTAAAACATTGGAGGCAGGATTCTCATCCAAAAAATCATCTGTGAAAAAGACTGTAAAGTGAAATGAAAAGGATCTTATGAACTTCAGGGGTATCTAAGTAGTTTTGGTTAGCACATTGTTAAAAATCATGCAGCGTCCTTTGCTGCCCTTTTCATCTTGTTTATTTTAATAAAGAAAACCAGTTAGTTTGAAAGGTAGTTCTCAGTATCAGAATTGACTTCTGATCACCATATCACTTCACAATTCTTTATACATCAGGAACACTTGAAAGTATATGCACATGTTTGGGGATTTTTCTTTTCCTCCGGAAAGATTCAATTATTTATGCTAGAATTCTTCTTATTGTGAGTTATTTTTATAATTGAATCGAAACTGCGTAGGCTGATACAGCCCCAAGTTACCTTTGTGATCTGAAAAATCCTCAAAATGGCCAAATGGAATAAGTTTGTCACTTCTTTGTCATACCAGTTTTGACAATGGGTCATTCTATAGATGTCTAAAATGATCCTTAGCCACGTTTTATGAAGTCGGAGCTGTAATCCAATAACAATTTTCTGGCTAAGTGCTTCTCAGTTGCCACCGGGGACTAACTGCATCACTATTGCTGCTCTTAAAATGAGCTTAAGCTAAAAGGACACAAATTTCATATTTCTTTCCTTATTTTCTTGAGAGTAATCTAAGAAAATAATATTTTAAATAATTGCATTCTGGTTCCTGAGGGACATCAGCATAATTGCATTGAGGATACCTTTATTTTTTTATGCATTTATTTATTAATAAAGAAGTACATTCAATCTGTAAACCAAATGATTGGTCCAGTGGCACAAAACAATAAAGCAATGAAGCCTCTAGTTCATTAAATTGGAATATAGGGATTGAATTACTAATTTATGTTGGTTTAAATTTCGTGTTATAAATTATAGGGTTTTAAGATGTAAGGGAAAAATGTTCCCCATGATGCAGACTACCTACAGTTCCAGCCAGGAAGATTTATGTAAGACGATTGGAGATGAAGGAAGGATAGGTACTGAAGACTAAGACTGGCATGGTTCATCTGGTGGACTGGGGAGTATGTCACAGAGGGCACAACTGAAAAAAACAAACCCAAAACAACCAAACAAAAAAATCCCAAAACTAAAACACAATAAACCCCCCTCCAAAATGAAAACAAAACCAACGAACCAAATAACCCAAACTCTTATTTAAACTGGGGATGCTCTGGAGAGGTTACTTTTAAATATGAATGGTTTGAAAGCTGGTTTCTCAAACTCTGCAACATGAAGGTCAGGTACGAGAAGAAATGAACAATGAGAAAGAGAGATGCTTCATAAAACTTAAGTGGTTTCATTTCATTCCTATGTTATCTCTCTTGTCATCCACCCTAGTGTTTTATTCAGTGTAATCTTGTATTCAGAACTTTTTTGTGAATTTCAATCTGCTATTAAGTTCTCTCTATTCTGATCATTTTAGTTTGATTTCTGTGTTTAACAGTCTCTAGAGTTGCCCGTGGAAGCAAATATAAAACCTATATAAGACAATATGTTCTCTTCAGAGTTATTATGTTGACAGGATTCCTGCTATTGGGAACTTGCCCTCTGATTTCAGAGATGAAATCTCAACTGGCTTTTATTTCAGCCTTTGAGACCACAGGCAAGTCACAGGCATGTGCATCAGTGTTAACTTTTTCATTTCTCATTGATGTACTTTGAGTCCCCATTACTTCTTTGAATACCCATTACATACATAAAATAAAATATCAAGTGTCTTCCAGGTTAAAATTTGCCCTTGTTTCATGGGAAGGGACATTTCAATCCTGTTCCACCCCACCTCAGAGTGAGGCAAAGGCTGCAAGCCCTCAAGCAAGTTGGCAAGAATCAAGGCATTTCCATGAGTACCAGTTCTTTGCTCAAAGCAAGTCTAACTTGGATCAGGTTGATGAGTCAACCCAGAGCTGGTCCTGTCAAGATTTGCACATCTCCAGTCAGGGACCTCTCTGGCCTACCTGTTTGTAGTGTTTTGCTACCCTAATAGTGTTTTACTATTGGTCACCTAATGGTGACTTTTTTTCTCCCACCTTTAACAATATTTAATTCCAATATTCCTTGTTGCAACTTGGTGTCCATTATCTCTCATCCTGTCACTTGTGCACCTCTTGGAAGAGTCTGGCACACTCTCTTCCTCACTAGTTGGACTACTTCAAGACTGTGTTTGAGACTACCTGCAATAATCCTTGTTTCAGTGAACCTTCTCTGTCTTGCAGAGCTTCAGAATTTTTAAGAAATAGTATTCTACCTTTATCCTTGGACTTTCTTTTTAGCCAATGGCATCCTGGGGTGTATTAGAAGGGGGGTGGTTAGTAGGTCAAGAGAGGTTCTCCTCCCCCTCTACTCTGCCCTGGTGAGACCCCATCTGGAATATTGTGTCCAGTTCTGGGCCCCTCAGTTCAAGAAGGACAGAGAACTGCTGGAGAGAGTCCAGCACAGGGCTACCAAGATGATTAAGGGAGTGGAGCATCTCCCATACGAGGAGGCTGAGGGAGCTGGGTCTCTTTAGCTTGGAGAAGAGGAGGCTGAGGGGGGAAACATTAACATATATTAATGTTTATAAACATTAATTAAAAAAAATAATTATTAATGTTTATAAATATGTAAAGGGTGAGCGTCAGGAGGATGGAGCCAGGCTCTTCTCGGTGACATCTAGTGATAGGACAAGGGGCAATGGGTGCAAGCTGGAACATAGGAGGTTCCACTTGAATATGAGGAAAAACTTCTTCACGGTGAGGGTGACTGAACACTGGAACAGGCTGCCCAGGGAGGTTGTGGAGTCTCCTTCTCTGGAGACATTCAAAACTCGCCTGGACGTGTTCCTCTGTGATGTGCTCTAGGTGTTCCTGCTCTGGCAGGGGGATTGGACTAGATGATCTTTCAAGGTCCCTTCCAATCCCTGACATTCTGTGATTCTGCGATTCTGTGATTTTGTTGAACCTCATCTAAAGTTGATTTAACAGGGGTAAACAAGTTCTTATACTTTTGTGTAAGAATCGGGGGTTCTATGTTAAGGTCTGCAATGTGGGCACATTTCATTTGGGATCTGTAAGGTGCATAAATTGGATTTGATAATCATATTCTCAAAAGCTGGTTTATGAAGGACGGTCATTCCTTTGCAGGTCATACTTTTGCTACAAGAGCTCATGACACTTTGAGTACATTATCTCACCATAGCTGCATGTATTTCCCTTGAGGCAATGGCTAAACACCATAAACCTTGATTGTTTTCAAAGGCTCAGAGAGGCCCAGGGATCCTGAGCCTTAGTTTATGCTGATTGTCCATAATGTATTTGAAGCTTATCTTTCTATATTTCATTGACTCAGAGTATCTAAGTGTTTGCATAATATGAAAGCTGTAAATGGAAGAAAGGTGACAATTTTCAAATACGAACCAGATTTCAGAGTGATAAGACATTCACTTTTCATTAGAGAGCTGGCTTTGCTATTCCATAATACTGCCAGGAGGTTGATATTAGGGGGTTTTATGTATAGTTGGCTGGACAAGAAAATCTTTAAATAAGTTTAATTATTATCTGTTTTGTTTGTGGTTTGTTTTGTTTGTTTGTTTGTTTGTTTTCTAGTGTTCTCATTGGATCATAATCTGACAGGTATTTACAGCATGGGTAAGTCAGACAATTGTTTATATTCAAATTTTTTAAAAAAATGTATTGAATGTATTGATGTGAAGTTGACAGTCTGCAGATCAGGAAAACAAGGTCTAGGTAGTACTCTAGAAGTACTATCAAAATGGCAGATACAGAGTTGGATAGTACAGCACATAGCTGTAAGTCATTCTCAGGCTGGCAGACCACTTCCAAGGCATAAAACCACGTTGGAGAACTAAGTAATTTTTCCCTATGAACTCTTTCTTAAATCTGTTTATTGAAACACAGGCCTCCAGGTTGAAAGTCATCTTTACATGCCAGACAGAGTTTAACCTGTTGTTTTCTCAGCTAGTTTTGTGTCTGAATTCTCTTCCCTCTTCTGTGGATGTGTGCACCCCTTCCTTTTCCAGTCAAATCTCTCCTGCAATAGAGAACCATAAAAGACGTTCTCTTCCCCTGCCTTCAGAACAAAATAGGGGATGGATTTAATCTGTTATTTTAAAGGGGATGATCCTCTAATTTGGAAGTAATGAGATTCATTACTTGAAAAGTAAAGAGCTTGTGTTTCTCTTTATGTAATAGATGCTATTTTTCTGAACTAAATTACTGAATTTATACTTCAGAGGTGTGTCTGTAAGGAAATAAGCGAGTGATCATATTAGAAGTTTTATATGAAACCAAAAAAAAATAATTGATAGACAAATATGACCTGATTTTTTTCTAACTCTCACTAATCTTACCAGCAGCATATTATCAGATTAGTAATTTTTTACCATCAGAATAAACTACTGAAACTTCGTGCTGGACCCTGTGCTTCAAGGAGCTTTGACTAATGTTGGTCAGATGCAGTCCACCTGGGAAGACACTGTTGCTATTAATCCTGTCATGAGTGTCACACGCAAACTGCAGCTCCCATTATCTTTTCCCTTTCCTCACATCATCCTTCTTGTCCGGCCAGTCACTGACTCTCTTCCTTGGTCCTTTGAAGTGGGTTTGCTCTTTTCAGATCCAGCACAGGCATTTCTACATATGGAGCTCCCAGCTGTGTTCCACAGGCCTATATTCCAGATGCCTGAGGACCAAGCAAAGCATTACTGTCTATAGCAAAAAGTACATGGGAATGCATCTGGAAGAGGAAAATATGAGCTGCCAAATCACAAGAAGGCCACTATGGATGAGGAACTATTGTAAGGAATTATGGCAAGGGAAGAAATTAACTCTTGATTTTAAGTTAACATTTTTTTTCCCTGACAAACCAGGAGCTTTAAGCCTATTGCTGAGGCATTACTTATTTCTTGTCTGAGGTATTTTGTATTTGTTATTGTACTATAGTATTGTGTACAGGTTGTGAAGGAGCTCAACACTGGATTCAGTTTTGTAACCATATAAGTGGACTCTCTGCCCTCCAACATATTTGCTTAGGGATCATTTGTTCTTTAGCAGTGATCTGTTGGTGACAGGACAGAGTTCAGTTTTCAGTTCAGGATGGGAGATGTTTCTCAAATAGATGAGATGTGCGTGCCTTTGCTGTGTCTCAGCCTGCATGTGTACTGCTGTCTGCTCTTCCTCTGTGCCACATACACAGTGCAAGGCCTGCAGATCTGTGGGGACGCTGGGGGAGATGAGTTGCTTGTCTCAAACACCGTCACAAATGATAAGCTGGCTATGTCTGATTTGTTAGGCTTCAAACTCCCATTAATCCAGACAGGGTCCCCTCTTGATCCTCACATCACTTTGCATAGCCAGGTTTCAGGGCATCAGAATAGTTACTCAGCTGACCGGACTTGGTATCAAAATACAGATGAAGCACATGAAATAACAACAGTGGCATCTAAGAACAAAAACTGAAAGTATGGAGAAGATATTGCAAGCATTACTTTAGAATGAGGGTGAAATTGCTTTCCAAACTGAGTGGCCAGCACAAGGATAAGAAGGAGATTTTAGAAGTTTGACTTGATATGCACATCTAAAAGAGTTCTTCATAACTTTAAAAAAAACTAAGTCATTTATGCTGTAGCACACCTAAACAGGTTGCTTCCTCTTTCATGTTGAGAGTAACATCATAAATTCGGGGCATTTTTATTATTTTTTTTCTATGAGATTCTTTTTTTCTGTGTTGGTATTAGGGGAGCTGCAGTTCTAGTTTTAGCTTCAGCCATTTATAAACCATACCATTATCATGTTCAGCCAAAAAGCAGCCATTACATTTCTAGTAGTTGGACAATTGGCACTAAAGCAACCAATAGCAGTTTTCTCTCACTCGTATTTTTAAAAACATACTCGATAACTTCAATGTTGTAGTCAAGAAAGGGAGCCCACTGGTTCTATCACTTCCATTAAATACCACTGCTTTAAACTGGCTGGCAGTACACTTTTTTCTACTCACCAAGCAGTTTACTAATTCAGTCATCAAAGGCTCCTTCTTTGGTTGCACCACAATCATTGTGACAGTTCCAGGTAAGTGTATTTGGCAGGGATAGCTCAAGGGTTCATTCTTTTCAGAATGTTTACTTTACCTGACATATCTTTCCTGGGTGCCACAGTGATTAGTCATCTGTATATTATTTAAGGGAAGCTAAGGAATATTATTCTTTGCTTATAAGAAAGAGCTAGGGGGGGTATAATATAAATAAATAATTAAAACCCCTTAGCACTGACAAATATATGTTAGGAGAGAATTGAAATAAGTTGCATGGCAAGCAAAACACTGTAGAACTGTGTGCACATGTGTATTCTAGGTAGGACAGAGAATATTAACTATCATCAAGATTGCCTTGAAAATTCTCACTTATAAACTACCGTAAGCCAGATTTTTTTAAAAAATTAATCTTCACAGACTTTAACTGTTTGAGTTGATATTTTCTGTGTTGAGCTTCCTCCTGGGGCAAAACATTTAGAATGATTATGATCAACATGATTTGGCTGTTTCTGGAAACAAAGTGCATATTTATTATTCTGTATAATATTTTGAACTATTCCCTTCTCCTCCAGTCCCCTCACCCCAAAATTGCAGCTTTAGTTTGTTATTTTAAAATATCATCAAAATCTACTGTCAAAGTGTGATCTTCTGTCCTTGAAGTACCGGTTCCTCTTGAGAAAGATGCTATTATTTCTGTATTTCATAAACTGAAACGACAGAGGTCTGTACAGTGACTCAAAAATATCTCCAGCAGTGCCATTGAGCCGTGGGCTTATCAGTAGGATTCCATGCTCTGGCATTTGTGGAGAGATGAATAGATCTGAATTTTTAGAAATCTGGTAATTTACAAATAAAAACTGAGATTGCAAGTTGAGAGTTTAAAATCAAGGTGAAATATGCTGGATAAAGTATGAACAACACTCAATGAGCAGTTGAAATATTTTTTCCAAATATTTCAAATCCAATATTTTAATTTTTTTCTCTTCTGTTAAATGTGTGCCTTCAGGCCCTTTTTATTGCATGCTTTTCAAAACTTGCTCAAGAGACAGAATTATTAATTTCCTCCTAAGTTTCTATATAGCACCAAACACTACAGTGCTTCACAAAATGTTAATGAAGTTATTTTCACAAGACCCCAGTGAAATGAGGAGGAATTATTGTCCTCATTTGGCAGATGGAGACTGGGACACGCTAATTCAAGGTTGAAAGTACCTACTAATTTGGGAACCCAGTCTGAGACATCCTGCTCCAATCATTTTCAGGATATTTAACACTAGGTAGTAAGTGGAAAGCACAGCTCCCTTTAGCTTCTGCTGCATTTGTGAGTGATCAGCACTTTCAGCAAAGTAGACCCCAGGTTTCAAGTTAGGCATGGAGCATGTGAGGAACATAGAATCAGAGAATCAGAGAAACACAACTGATAGATGACCTTGTGCCTAAAAGCTGGGTTTTAAGAATCTTGTCCTGTATCTCATAGACTGTCTTGTGACAAAAGCAAGTGTAGACTCCAAACTCTTCAGAGCTTACTACCTTAAGTAAGAGCCTGTCTCTTTTTTGCTTTTCTTTATTTTTTTTTCTTCCAGCATTCTGTGCTCATTACGTAACTCTGAGCCTCAGCAATGCATGGGGCAGCCTTTCTGCCCTTCTCATCTCAGGCAGGAGCCTTCTGCCCTGCATTGAGTCATCTCGCAGACAAGTCTATGCCATGCTCTGCATGAAAGAGTGACCTTGTGGGAACCTCAGCCCATGATTATATAACTAAGTTGTAGGATGTGTTTACCAAATGCCAAACTTTTGTTCTGTCTTTAATCACAAACTAAAGACTGAGGAGTGTCAATGGAGAGAGCTACACAGTACTAATGAGATGGCTGGTATATTGGCATAAAATGGCTCTCCTGATGTTTGTGTAGACAGATAGGGTTTGAAAAGTGATGATTAGAGCTTAACTGTACTGATTCCCTCCTATTTCCCATCTCTTGTCCCTTGTTCTGTATCTAGATTCAGAGGGTAGGGTAGAGACTGCTATGTTTTAGTTGTATAGAATTTAGTATAGTGTGGTCTTGATCAAGGGACCTCAGCTGCTCTGATGAGAGTCCGTCCTTGTTCACATTCTTCAGGTTATCATCTGAAAAAAACGAGTCTTTCAACTATTTAATTGAAATATTTGCTGTATAGACTGTCCTCCATGGACCTCAGAGGTGGTCATCACTGGCCATTTGTCACGTGTATTGCCCACCTAGAATGTTGTAGGGAAAATTGTAATTTGTTCACTAACTTTTGTTTCTCTTAAGTGAATTTAATGTATTTTATACTTTTCAATTTACTAAAGTGCTAGTAGTTTATTAAACCAGAACATTAAATTGACCTGTATACCTGTATCACAGGACTGTTGTGAAGATTAATAATTAGATAATGTTTGTAAAGCACTTTTTATAAGTGAAAAGTGCTATAAAGTGCTAAGTATTATTATTGCAGCATGATAGAGATCACAAAACACAAGTGAATTAGCTCTAAGTTTAATCCTTATAAGGCAAAGCATACCAGGGGCAAAATAACATTACAGTTATTTTTCTTACATCCAGCACTTCATTAACTACCACATAGGGTTATGTAACTCTGTGAGAGCCTAACTTAGCAAAGTTTATAATCATAGCAGGAAAAGTTCTCACGGGTTTTGCAGGCAAGACTTGTATGTGCAGCCTTTAAGGTCACACAGAGTTCCTCCGGCTATGCAGCATTAGTGCCTCCAGTTGCATGTAGGGACATCGCTGCCTGCTTTGTCTCTCCAAGTTAACCCCTGTCACAGCAATGAGTCTGTTTGGGTTAGATAATATGTGTGTCTCTAAATACAGGTCTTCACTGCAAAGTGGCATAATGCCATTGAATGAATACAGACATCTACATCTTCTCAGGATTTTACTATGCTTTCTTTCACCAGCTCTTTTTGAAAGTCTCAGTCACTCTTTAATCTCTGCTTTTCCTGTAAATTTTTCCTGAAGATGTGAGAAAGACGCACCCCAGCAAATCCATCACTTGTTTTCTGGCTCCAGTCAAGTCTTTAACAGCTTTGAGAAAGTCAGTCAGCACTTTCTTTCTGCTTTAATTTTCACTTATTGCTTATCTTGCTGCAGGTGGCCTATTGCTATTGCTGCAATCATTGCTTTTCCTGAGGATGTCATAAACACAGAATATTTTCTCAAGTCCAGTTCTGGTGCTTCCTGTTTTCTGCCCCATCCATTGTAGGACATCCTGAGCCAAAACTTTGAGAAAGTAGCAGCAGTTACTTGTAAATGTAAAGTAGCCTCCTCAAAGAAGTGGTGTGCCATAACTTCAGAAGATGGTCCAATAAGAAAAATGATATGCTGCCGCTTTCAACTGGATTGGACTTCCACGTGGCTTGCTTTTTTTGATTTTTTGTTTGTTTGTTTGTTTGTTTGTTTTTGTTTTTTTTAATGAAGGGGTGTGAAGTGGTGGTAATGTATTTCTTGTTTGTTTTCCCCTTCCCTCCCTTCTTCCTATAGGAAGTGTCAGTAGACAGCCTCTTAAATCCTGCCTGCTGGTGTGTGAACTGAACTACAATTCCCTCTTAGTTTTACACTGGCTGTCCTAGTGTGACTGAAGCATTCCTGTCTTATCTTTAAAACAAAAACAAATGATAAAACCCAAGATGTGCACCAACACACCATGTCCCTCACTACAATTCATATCCAAACTACTCTGGTGAGCTTAGAGCAGGTTTTTTTACTTCTGAAATGCTTCTGCAAAATATGTGTTTAAATATCAAGTCTTACATGGTGAGTGCTGAAGACAAACCAGTTACCCCAAGCACCGAGTACACGAGCTTCAGGGAACAATTTTTGGGTGCTTCAGACAGGTGTTTGTCAGGATCTAATTACAGCTCATCGAGCAAATCTGTAAGTCACCTGTGCTGAGAGAGACCTGCAGTTTACAGAGTTCACAAGATCATGTCTTCTTATCCACATTGTCTTTAGACATCCTCAACATACCTGCTTCAGGCAGTCTCAGGAAGGCGGCATTGGGGTCCTCTGTAGGAAGGACTCTATCTGCCTTCATGTCCAGATCCTGGTTGTGGCACATGCAGTTACTGTGTGGGCTAGAACAGACAGAGGCTGGAGAGAACCATAGCCCTGTCACTTGCCCCGGTCCTCAGGCACATTCGTATGTGCATGGGGTGTACCTGAATTTGCCTTGTGGGTCTTGCCCATGAGGTATCAATGTTGGCCCTTCTGTGGGAAGCAAGGGAAGCAGAGGTGGACTTGATCATAAGTGCAGCCCGGTGCCTCTTGTGCATACTGGTACTGGTAACTTTGAGAGGTGGATACGAGAGGTGCTAGAATGAAAATGTAGATAAATGGGTACAAGATTTGATTTAGGGACCTACTGGTATGTTTCTGTTATACTTGTGGGATTGTGCAGTGGTAGGATTTGTGTGTGGGTAACATAGTGAGGAGAGGGAACTGTAACTCTGTAAGGGAAGGGAAGCTCCACCTTACCCAAATTGGAACCAGCTGACTCCAAAAGCCAACAGGCTGGGGAGGGGATTATTTATAGTCAAACCAGCAAGGGGAGCATTATTTATAGGCAAACCTGGAAGCAAGGTGACAGGTGGTGAGGAGCATTTGGGTCAGACAAAGACATCTGCTAGGAATGTCAGCAATACAAAAGTAACCCTGTATCCAGTAGTAAATGATAGGACAGAAATTACAGCTGACCTGGAGGAAGAAAGGTTGCAGAGGCATATTTGGGGGAAGTAACAGTATGTCAGACAAAGGAATTAACTAAAAGTGGGCATGCCGCCAAAACCAAAGTCTATATACCAATGAGAGACTTAAAGTCAAACGCAGGTGAACTAGGTGTCTGAGGATGGAAGAGGACTGACCTTCACAAAGTAAGTGCAACTCAAACAGTGGATGCAAATGTGATATTGTACTATGTAATTATTAGCTGGACAGAATAGATCAGATGCTGGAGTATTTCAGTACGTGGCTATAAATGATGTAGAGCCGACCAGCCATGAGAATAGGGTGTAGCTTTCTGTGGTCCAACTGGCTAATATTTCTCAACAAAAAGGGATACAGTAACTTGACAGTGAACCGCTGTTCTAGTACAGCGGGTTTAAATGTTTTAGGAATAGCCTAAGCTTTGCGTAAGTTCTTTGATGTGGTGTTATTTTTAAATAGGAATAAAATTAACAAAAAAATAATGGTATGTTTATACTACTTGTTGCTTGCTCAATGAAATTATTTTGAATACCTTATTCTTGTTCTCACTAATGTTGTGTGCTGCTACTCTGGCATTATATAATGTATACAGAAATGTATAGAGACCTACTGCTTAAAGGTAAATAAGAGTTGGCATAAATGAAAGTTGTTCTCTACCTGTGAAGTTGTGAGAAATATTAAAGAGATGTCATTTACCCAACTATATTGTATGTGACAACATGGCAAGGTTCAAATAACCAGTTTCTTGACAATTCAGATGATTACACTGAAGACCAGCTACTTCCTCAGACAGGCACAAATGGTGAGCTCTCAGTCATACATGAATTGCCTCAAGGTATCTATCTATACTTAGTAAGAGTGGCCACAATATAATTAGGTTTCATGTCTTTGGGAGAAAAGAGCACAATAACCTCTGTGGTTCAATTCTGGGAATCCACCTCTGGACTGTTTAAACCATTCTGAAATGTGCTTTGGGATGTGTGCAGTGTCTAAAGCAAATTTGATGGGCTAGAAAAATCTCTCACACTATGTAGTCATTTTCTATTTAAAAAATAAATTAATGAAGAAATGTAAAGTTAGAAACAGAAGAAACCTTGAGATAGACAAAGAAAGACTTCACTGTTGGAGGGACTTGGATTTTTACTTCAAAGTGGGGAAAAGTGCAAAATGAAGAACTCCTATGAAGGAAAGGAATGTTTGGGAGGGGAAAGGGAACAACTTGATAAGTAAGAAATACAGAACTGGTCAAATGAAATTTCATGCATCTCATAATTAGCATATAGAACTCATTGCTGTAAGATATCATGGGAGTCAAGCACTTAAGAGGATTGAAAAAGATCCCTCATTCGTATGGGTAATGAGAGAATCCAAATTACATCGAGTAGAATAAAAACGCTAATAAAGATGTAAAACTTAATGCTTGTGGACAGAAGCCAAAGAGGTGTGAATGGAATTCCAGGGAAACTCCATGGTTGAGGTGATTATTCTGTAATTTTCCCCTTAGAGCTTTTCTTTTGGCTTTCCTTTGCAGCAATAGGTAGTGATGCAATTGAGGATCTGCTGAGGAGCTCGGTGTTCCCTTGCATTTAGGCTTGTGTAGAAGATAAAAAGAAGCTGCTACAAGAATATGTTTCTATTTGGTGTTATCAGGAGGAAATAACTTCTGGACAATTCTAGAGAACACCAACAAATAACCTTGCTGTGACTTGTGTCAGGGCCTTGCTCTTCACTTGTGTGGAAGAAAGACCTGGTTGTTATACTTAGCTTTTAGCCTCGCAGGGCTGAGCTAGGAGTGCATTCCGTGCAATGCATGGTCCTAGATGACTTTTTGAGAACCCATTGTATTTTTGCCCCCATCTTCTCCTTCAAAGTAAATTTATCATTTGAAGCATGTAAATACATTATTCATATTCAAAAGCAATGGTTCCTCATATGTAACCTGCCCCATGCTGGCACCTGCAGGTCACAGGTTACGAGCGGTGTGTAAGTGGCAATGCAAGTTATGTCTGTTGCCTGAGGGTCTTAATGCAGCCCCCAGCCTGCAAGATGAGCCAGCAACAGCAGATGTGCTTTCCACCCCTGCACTCCACCAAATTGGTGCCACATCTAGCCACGTGGTAGTCTGATCCTCTGACCTCTGTTGTTCAGGGAGAAGACTTTGGGATACACTTCCCCAAACCAAAAGGAGTGAATCTTACCAATTAAAAATGGCGATGGATTTCTCCTAATGTTCTTGGTGTTTCCAAAGGTCTTTTGCTGTTGCTTGACCCTGTGGCTGCTGTAGCCACTTCCAGCCACTAAATTAATCTGAATGGAAATATTGGCAAAAAAAGCACAGTAGCCACACTGTATTTATTATGAATTTAAGAAGGAAGAAGAAACTGCTTCAGCACTGCCTCCTTTTCATACTTCCTATCTCTAAAAGTAGCCAGTTAATTACATTCTATGGTTACTGCTATTGTAATATGTGATTATTTGAAGTGCAAAGATTATCATCGATTGTACACTCTTGACTGCACTATTAATGGTTTCAATACCCACATTGTGTTTACATTTTGCTTTATAACACTTAGCCATTGTGGTTTTAACATGTAGTAATTCAGTGAATACTGTCTCCATGTAATGCCCTTGCCATTTCATTCTGTAGTATTAAGTGTTGTTTTTCTACGAAGGTCTTGAAATGTGGGGCATTATGTATGAGTTATGCTAATTTGTTAGGGCAATGAATACATTAATTTCATTAGTAAATGGCCTCAAAGCAATAATTACCAGTGTAGGTGTGTCAGAAACGATCATGTTCAGTTTTGCCAGTTAATTATTAAGATTTTGTTCTAAGGGACCCAGATTTGACATCCAGCTTCAATTTAGCCATAAATAAAAATCTGAAGTATATGGGGCTGAAGAAATCTAGCCAAGAACTTGTTTTGCTCTTAGAAATTTCTACATTTTGTCTAATTGCGACTGCCAATAAGATGCCAAAATAATTAGTGTCAGTGATATGAAGTTTATACTATACCTCCCAAAAAGGCACATCATAATGAAAATAGCAATTGCATTTTCTCATTCCTCTCGTCTCGCCTTATGTTACAGAATGCTGAATTATTCAATGGTAGTATTACTTGCTAGCACAGTATTAAATTTGAAATGGCTGCCGTTTATCGTTAAAGCTGAAGGGTGTTTTTTAATGGAGTTTACTTCTAATGGCCTAATTAGGTTTCTAAGTTACATCCATGCACTTCTTGAACTTTACATGGCTAACACTGTAAAGGAAACAAATGGAGTCACCTGTGCACCTGGTTTACTTTCCATAGATGTGACCATATTTTTAATTAGAGTGGACCTGTTGAGAGCACCTAATAAACCACCGTGAGGTAATAATATGCTTTTCAGGCACACAACTTCATTTTTTCCAAAGGAAACTTGGAAAGTTGTGTACTTGAACTAAGATACGCTTTTCAATTCTTAAAATGGTAGCAAATAAGAATCCTCCAATGTTTCATTTTTGTGGTTTGCTTTGGAGAATAGAGACAAAGAAAAAGGGACAGAGACCCTCTGTTCTCATAAATAAAGTCACTTAGAGCTTCTTGCAAAATATGTTTTAAATTGCAAGGTGTAACTTTTCAGATTGCTGCAGAATAATGCTTGAAAAAAATAGGATTGATAGCTATTTACTACCTCTTTTTAGTGACAACATCTAGCAGGCTGCAGTACTCAGTTGTATCATAGGAAAGTATATATGAACGCAAAGGATGTATAGGGATCCCTATGTTTCCCATAAGCGGACATGGATAACAGCCGGTTACAGCAGCTATTTCAGCTCTGAAATCTGCTTTATGTGGAACTCAGGACTCCAGCCAAGCCCTTCAGATTTAGAGTGGAGGCCATCATTGGTTCAGTCCACTAAGTATGTACTCTGCAGAGTTTGCTCTCAGACCTTATTTCATAATCTCAAGCAGAGTCAATGAATAATGACAATACATCTGGATTCTTAGATTTATGGATATGAAGAGTGGGTCTCTAACTGTGGCTTTCTTCTTTTGCACAATTGATAATCTTAGTCAAGCTGATAGTCAGTTTACTTTGGGATAGATAAAAGCAAATTCAATGGCTCTTATGATGAGTTCTGGCATGTATCTGGGCAGCCTGGTTACTTTACCTTCTTTCTGATCAAGCTCCTGAAAAACCTAAACACACAAGGAAAATCAAGCATTGTGCTCTTACTGTAGTAATTGTAGGCCACTTTTCTTGCTAGATAACTTTTATTCAGGACTGCTTCTTTGCTGCTCTAGTATTTGTTCAGGAACTCAGAAGACATGGGAATAAGATCCTTTCCATCTCACATACCCTTTCCCCAGGACATTGGGACGAAAAATGAGTCTTCCTTGTTTTTACTAGCAATTAAGTGAAATGTATGGACAGTTAGTATTCAAACAGATTTTGTGCCATTCTAGATTTATCACAGTAATTTAGGAATACTGTTCACCATATCGGTTCTAGAATATGTAGCGAAGTGCAGACAAAATCCCTTCTTAATTTATTTTTTTTTCCCAAAAGATAAATCCCTTGGGAAATCAAGTTTTGTAAAAAGCTGTCAGTAGCAAAGAATTATTTTTTTCTCCCAATTATCAAACATCCTTGTCTTACAAGGAGTAGGTGGCCAACAAGACTGTTACTTACCTGCATATTCTTTTTTCCATTAGTATTATGCTTAAACATTTAAGGATTGATTTAATATTTATGGCATAGTTTAATAAAACTTTAGTGATGTAAGGGAGCTGGTTGCAAAGATGTGCTTTGCACATAAGCCCTGCTAGAAACTCATTTACTTACAGAATCAAATGCTAAGTAAAATAAACAGCTTGGCTTTCTACTGACATTTTATAGCCACCTTAAGGGAAAGGTGGGGAGGGGGTTGTGTTGCCATGTGGGTTTAATTCATGAACTTCCACTCGGAGTGCTCAAAGGCAATACGGTAGTTGAGCCAACTTTTTCTGTTAAATCACAAAAAGAGAGATATTTTTTTTTACCAAATACAGGGGATCAACTGCAGCTGCAAAGAGGAAATTTAGAATTATCATCATACCAGTATCAGAAGGTCCTTTATATTTATAGCTTCATAAAAGTTCACAGCTAGAGTATTTGCTGCCAACTCATAAAAGAACTAATGAAAATTTCTGCAGATTTTTTTTCGTGGACAGCGATTTCTTAATCCCCTAAATCCTGATGAATTCTTATATTCAAAACATTTGTAATAGAGGAGGGAAAAGGACTTCTTGTTGCTTTAATAGGGTAGATCATGCTTCAACTCACTATGGGACAAACTGCAACAGTTCTACTTGGGTAATACTGCCATACTCCAAGTGCACCCATTAACACCAAAAAGATTGATTGGGACGTTGTGATTATATTATTCAATGTAAAAGAAAAAAGTTATAACATTATATTGCCTTTGTGAAAGTAAATTGCCATATTGTTTGGATAAACTTTAAAATTTTTATTTATAATCATAACGATTATTGCTTCAACATTACGAAAAACTGTAATTAAGCAGTAAGTTTTGTTCAGATAAGCAGTATTCAGCAGTAATGAGAACCTTGTGTTTTAATGTGCCTCAAAGAGTGTTGTAACTCAATAATTCACAGGTTCTCTGAGCTTTAGTGACTAAAAGCAGAAAGCTTTTTTTATTTACATTCCTAAAACTATGAAAATTATATCAATGTTTTTTTCACTCCAGCTTCTGTGGAAAACCATTTGTGGAAGAGAAGCATAATAAGTTAGATGAATATTAGTCTGAAGGTAATAGGAGTTTTAGTGATTATTTTTTTTTTATTTTGATTTTTTTTTTTTATACTTTACTGATCATCTTCCCACACCCTCCCCTTCCATTTGTTGTGTTTATAACATCAAGGCCGCTCTAAATTTGTCACTTCAATGATATTGCTCTGTCCCTTCTTCCCTGCAATCTCATCCAGTTGGAGAGATCCTCTTCCAAGAATAGCATATATTTTTGAAGTTTCATTCTTAAAAGTTAAGCTTGGAAGTATTTTTGAAATTGTAGTGAGAAATGTTTTGGATTATAATAGAAGGGTGTCACTTGGTGCCACCAGAATGGAGAGGGCATATTTTAAAACACGGATGTTTTTAGTCCTCTCTGTTGCTGTAGAAGCATTTACCTCTCAATAAAAAAAAAGGAGCTTCCTTAATCAAAGGAGCTAAACTGGAGTCATAGCACCACTCTAGTTTTATATTTAAATAAACATTCCTTTAGGAGTAAAGTGACTTGTGTAGATGTGGCTCCGCTAACCAGGAAAAAATTGCAACAGATTCTGAAGCTCTGTGAATCATTTAGGAACTTCCCTTTGCGGGTGGAAAGAGAAGGGGAAAAGAGTGGAAATTGTTGGGAGGGAAACCTCCGATATTTTCACCATGCTGGTTCTTTAGGTTTGTGAGCTTGTGAATAAGGGCAGTTTCTGTACTCTTTTCATCCGTGTAGTTGTGAAAACTCGGGAGAAAACTTGTGTAGTTTTTTGTTTGTTTGTTGTTTGTTTGTTTTTATTTTCTGCCAAAGAGTAATAGTGCAGTGAAATACAACCTCTTTTGTAAATCTGAGACACACCTAACAGAGCTGAGCCATTCAGGCTGTCCTCTCGGCCCGAGCCATTTTATCATTTTGCATGCAGTGTGCCTCAAGCTGTGAAGCTATTTGTTGAACTAGGCCATGTTACTGCTAGACTAAGAGGAAGACAAATGTTCCATATTATCCTTAATTTCCATATAATTGTTTTAATCTCTGTTTTATAATAAATGTATAAAAGTGCCCTGAGGATACCTTTTTGTTTGGTATTGTAGGTGTCTCATTTAAAGTCCAAGCAAGATAGAAATGTTCAGGTCTGCTTTTCTTCCTCTCACCTGAATGGTTCACAAGACACACTCCAAAAATACAATATTCAGCTGTTCTCACTGCAGAACTCCACCTCCACATGCAAAAGCATGGGAGGCTGTGCTTCCCATCTAGCTCATTCTAGATATGCTTAGCAAATCAGATTAGGACAAGTGACAGCTTTGGCTGCTGCCAAACTCCACAAAATATCTAGCTATTGCTGGGGGATTCTATGTTCCAAGT
Organism: Jacana jacana; assembly: GCA_013400555.1. Classification (NCBI taxonomy): domain Eukaryota; kingdom Metazoa; phylum Chordata; class Aves; order Charadriiformes; family Jacanidae; genus Jacana; species Jacana jacana. The sequence continues at coordinate 21,954 of VZTM01004360.1, forward strand.
TAAAAGGACCTGGAGAGTGAGGGAAGGGGGAATATCTTACCTGTGACTCACCAGTGCTTCCTGTCTTGCATCTTGATGGTATGTTTATTCAAAGAGGCTGAACAGGTAGTCACACAAAGAAAATTACAATCTCCAAAACTTCTGAAGGGTCAAGACGTGAGAAAACACACAGGAGTCTGGTGTGGAGTCCTTTCAGTTTGGCACTCTACTCAGGTGTTTTATGCCCAGTTAATGACAGCTTGACTCGCTTAGTTCCCAGTGGCCGGCTGCCTGCAACGTTCATTCTTGGACTCTTTAATTCATAGTGGCACTTCAGCTGTATTTTAGTTTAGGGGTGGCTACTTCTGGATGCCACCTCATCCATACACTTGAATTTTACTCTCCCGGATCTGCTAAGGTGAGGACTCCCTTTGAAATATCCAACAAAAGAGCACACCTTAACACAATTCTGCCACATCAGTCTAATGCAATGGAGTTAGAGAATTAACAGAGCCCAAACTAATAAGGGTGGAGGGAAAGAAGGTCCAAGGCAGTTTTTGTGTTTGATTCTGTAGAAGTTAGAATAATGACAGCCTATCTGCAGAGTTTAATGAAACATTATAATCCCACTGTAGAACATCTGTGGTATGCCATAGAAAGCGTAGCATTATATAATAGATATCCATCTTGTTTGGTTTTGATGGGAAGTGGTACAGTTGCTGAAATTAGGGGTGGGAGGGTTGTCTGTGCATGCCTGACAGAACAGGGAAATATGGAAACTTCAGAGTTCTTTCACAAGTTGTTTTCAAGCCTGAAATAGAGCCTAGTCTTCAGGGGGAAAACAAGCATCCTGATTTCACCAGATGTTAATGTTTAGTTCCATGGTCCCTTTAATAACAAGCCCAGTGAAAAGGAGAAAGTCATATGAATACATTTTTTGACATTTTGTTTATTAGCATTTTATCTAGGCTAGTAGTAAATGAATAGACTTGTCAGCAGAAATCTCTTGGTGAAGCAAATAAAGAATCTTAATAGGCAGGGAGAACAGAACTAACGGCAAATTGCTCACAAAGAGCTCTAATTTATTGGTTTCTTTTTCATGAAGATTTTGTTCTGGATTCTGGCTTTGCCAGAAGAAACAGCTGAATGATGACATGGATTTTCAGAAAGAAACAGTGCTGTCTGTTAGGAAAGGGGAAGAGTTGAAGGAAGAGTCTATTTCTTTTAACACTTTCTTCAAAATACTTCATACTACACAGTGAAAAGTTTTCATAGCTTGATTTGCTGGTTTCAGTGAACTGGCCAAGTCTGCATTTATAGAAGTGCTGTGATGCCTGATTCCTCTTGTAAGTGACTGGCTGCAGTAAAAGAACAAGTGAGGGCTTCTCTCGGTCTCTGTTGAACAAATGGTGCAGAGCTCTGCGTTCAGGATATGCAGCTTTGTGGAACTGCTTCTTCTGGCTTGCTGTACATGCCTGTACCCACTGGTACACTGCTTTTGGGGCCAGTAGAGTTACTGGAAGGTATGGCACTGCCTCGTTTCCTCCCCCTTCGCTGGTTAGGCAAGCCTGTTCTCCCAAACAAGGGGAGAAACTGCAAATTCCAGGGTTAAAATTATGAAATGTGCTTGGAGTGGGCTTAGTAGTTACAAGCTAAACGTTTTTGTTATCAGCTGTGCATTCAGCTTCAATCACAAATGCAGAGGATACAACTGAGTAAAGTTGTATGATTAGCAGAAATATGTATTGTCTACACTGCATTCCTCCCAAACCCATTGGTGCAATAGCGACTGTATCCGTAGAACTTTTAGCCAGGTGGGCACAAGGAGCTGTCACATGTCACAGTAGCTGTGGACTTTTTCTCAACAGAAGTCATTATTTGCCAAGATTACTAAAGCTTTCCTGACCCAACCCATTTAGCCTTCAGTTTTATGTTGGTGGTATCAGAAAGTGCTGTGTTTTCAAAAAAGTAATTGCTGAGTGACCCCATAGGGAAAGTTCATCCTCTTATTCCTTCCCTTGACTTGGACAAGCAGGAAGGACAGAATGTAATGACGCATCCTTAAAGGTGCTTGAAGTGAAGATGTAAAAAGATGGAGAGGTAGGAAGTGAAGTAGAATTGGACGGATCAAATAACTTTAGGGAAATAATTTATTTCTTTGATTAATTACATTTCATTTTCTAGTGTTAAACTCATTCGCTGACCTTGTCAGAACATCATTCTGAAGCATTTAATAAAAAAGCCCCAAACAACAAAAAAGGCCAAAAAACACCCAAAAAAACCCAAGAAAGAAAAAAATGCTGAAACATGGCGATCTAGGAGTGGTAATATTTGTAATTTGGTGCTTTATTTTAATTTATTGCTCTATTGAGAGCACTCCTAGTGGAAAGAAGAATAAAAGAACAGATTAAGCCATGTAGAGGCACTAAGACGGTAGAACTGGTTTGATTATGTAGACTAATTGCATGGTGTTTGTTTTTCTTTCTCCTCTGTGTTCCTAAAAAGAATTCCTTCCATAAATCCAGTACAATAACTTGTGTTCCAATAAAAGCTTGTTGGGCTTTCTCTCCTGCTGGAGAAACAACCTTAGAAAACAAAACAACTGTTGTAGCAACTCAGGAAATGTACTTGCAGTTTCTCCTGTGTTTCACGATTTCTTTGTCCCAGACCCTGTCTGAAGAAAGACAGGATTCCAAGAATGTGGTTTAACAAGGCTGTAGCTTTACATAATGTTTCAAGGAACTATCTGACAATAATTCATCCAGCACAGGTCATTCATCCTATTGTAATCCACTTTGCAAAGGGCCCCTGTCAGCGCTCTAGTCCATTAACCAGGCACAGCACCGTTGCCAAGACTTTGCTGCTCTTCCCTCATGCAAGGCAGGGGGAATTGACTCCTCACTGTTGGGGAGGTTCAGAGCTTCAAGCTGTTCTTCAGCAGCTCCTTTTATTAGTAAGTGTTTTCCCCTATAGAACTGTGATTCTAGCTTTCTAAATGGGCAAGAAGCCCTTTTGAAAAATTCTCTGCAAACAGGAACTTGCTGAATTGCAACTCTCCCTTTCTCATCCCCTGAAAAGGAAAGAAAAAGGATAAAATAAAACATTTGTCAGTTTTGCTCACCATGAAGGTGCTTCTCTTCTCAGGTCCACAGAGACTGAAGTGCATAGGAAATTCTGAAGTGCTGCAATTTTACCATACTAAAGGCACTGTAATTTTCTAAGAGTCAGTTTTCTGGATGGAAACTGAAAGTGAGAGGAAAAGTTTATAACGTCTATCGATTTAGTGGGGCAATGGAGAATGGGGTAGGGAAAAGAAAAAAGACAATGTCTACAAGACTGTTTAGTCAGAATCTGCTGACCCAAGCTCCTCTGTTATGCCATAAGATAAGAACAGAGTAAGTTCTGATGCCTTATAGTACTACTTTTGAAGATGCCAAAAACTTTTCCAGCTCAGACAAAGCTCCATCTCTCAGCCTGCCAGAAGTTGGCTCTACATTACTAGAGGCCCTTGCATACAACTTTAAAGGCTGGATAGCTTGCAAATATGGAGAGGAGAATCTAAGAAACAACTCCTTCCAAAAGGATTTCCTTGGCTTTTTAGGTGATTTTGCTATCCTCTTTTTAACCAGGGGAGCTTTCATTAGACTGTTCTAAAATGTGCTGTAGCATTGTAGTCAAGTGATGATTTGTACATATATTACACATAATTTCCTTTTCTTTCAGGCATGTAGAATCATAGAATATTTTAGGTTGGAAGAGACCTTTAAGAACATCAAGTCCAACCGTTACCCTAGCACTGCCAAGTTACCACTAAACCGTACCCCTAAGCATCACATCTACGCATCTTTTAGATACATCCAGGAGCAATGACTCAACCACTTCCATGGACAGCCTGTTCCAATGCTTGACTACCCTTTCAGTGAAGAAATTTTTCCTAATATACAATCTAAACTTCCCTTGGCACAACTTGAGGCTATTTCCTCTTGTCTTATCGCTTCTTACTTGGGAAAGACCAACCCTCACCTTGCTACAACCTCCTTTCAGGTAGTTGTAGACAGCAAGGTCTCCTTGGAACCTCCTTTTCTGCAGGCTAAGCAACCCCAGTGCCTTTAGCCATTCTTTATAAGACTTGTGCTCTAGACCCTTTCTCTGGACACACTCCAGCACCTCAATGTCTGTCTTGTTCTGAGGGGCCCAAAACTGAACAGAGTACTCAAGGTGTGGCCTCATGAGAGCCAAGTAGAGTGACAATCACTTCCCTAGTCCTGCTGGCCACACTATTACTAATGCAAGACAGAATGCTATTGTCTTTCTTGGCCACATGGGCACATTGCTTGCTCATATTTAGCCAGCTATTGACCAACACCCCGAGATCATTTTCTGCCAGACAGCTCTCCAGCCAATCTTTTTCCCAAGCCTGTAGTCCTACATGGGGTTGTTGTGACCCAAATGCAGAACCTGGCACTTGGCTTTGTTGAAGCTTATATCACTGGCCTCAGCCCATCAATCAGTCTGCCTAGATCATAGAGTAATAGAATGGTTAGAGTTGGAAGGGACCTTAAAGATATCTTGTTCCAACCCCCCTGCCATGGGCCTGGACACCTCCCACTAGACTAGGTTGCTCAAAGCCCCATCCAGCCTGGCCTTTAACACCTCCAGGGATGGTGCACCTACGACTACTCTGGGCAAATCTTCAGATCCCTCTGCAAAGCCTTCCTACCCTCAAGCAGATCAACACTTCCACCCAACATGATGTTGTCTGCACATTTACTGGGGGTGCATTCAGTCCCCTCATCCAGATTGTTGATCAAGATATTAAAGAGAACAGGCCCTGTTACTGTGCCCTGTGGAACACCACTTGTGACTGGCTGCCAAGTGAATATAATTCCCTTCACCGCCACTCTCTGAGCCCTGCCCTCTGGTCAGTTTTTCACCAAGCAAAGTGTATGCCCATTCAAGCCATGAGCATCCAGTGTCTCTAGGAGAATGCTACAGGAGATGATGTCAAAAGCTTTACTAAGGTCCAGGTAAACAACATCCATAACATCCACAGCCTTTCTGTCTTCCATTCAGGGGTCACCCTGTCATAGAAGGAGATCAAGTTAGTCAAGCAGGATCTGCCTTTCATAAACCCATGCTGACTCTACCTGATTGCTTGGTTGTCCTGTACGTGCAACGTGATGGCACTCAAGATGATCTGCTCCATAACCTTTCCTGGCACCAAGGTCAGACTGACAGCCCTCTAATTCACTGGACCTTCCTTATGGCCTTTCTTGTGGATGGGTATTGCATTTGCTATCTTTCAGTCACCTGGGACCTCCCCAGTTGGCCAGGACCACTGATAAATGATGGAAAGTAGATGTAATGTATATTTCTTCAAGGAGGAAGGGATGATTTTAATTTAAATTGCATAGCAGATAGGACAGGGACAGATTAGAAATGGGTGAGAGCAGAGAGGGGAAAAAAAGGTTTCTGACTTAGGTAGAGTGCCAGGAATGTACTGCTTTCATTTAAATTACTCAGCTAGAATAGTTTGCATTGGAAGAGTTGCCATTCTGGATACCTGTGAAAGAGTTGTGAGGGTCAATTTGGTATTTGAGAGTTAGTGAATTAACAGTACTTCCTGCTGGAATGTGAACAGCCTGGCTGGCAGATTTCATGTTTCTGTTCCCCGTTTTTGTCTTCCCTTAATCTTACCACAATTAATTGAATCAGAGCCTTGACAGAAGTGAAGCACTCCCATTTTGTCACTGTACCTACATGGGCCTGATGAAGCACGTCTGAATCATGATGAATTTAGCGGAAACTGGCTTTGTTGGTGATTGAAGTGTGTCTGCAACAGTGACCTCTTTGGGTCCCTGTCTGCACCTATGCCGTGCCCAGATGCTGTTTTCTTGGCTCGACTCTATGTACTTTTTGAGTTTAATTTGTATAATCCCTGGGTGCAGAGCCCGGGGGACTTGCTTTTCACAGTATGCTGCAGGCCAGCCTTCAGACCTGGATGGGCAGCTGTGCTGATGCTTGCTGTAAGCGATGCTGGCTGCTGTGTCTGAGGTGACCCTGTGGCTTGGTCTCACTGACTGTTTCATTTCAATGCAGCGATGGTACCGCTCTGATGGGGATCTCAGAAATTTTCTTTTTTCTGGAAATGCTAAACAGGTTGTTGCGGCCACCCTACAGACTGTGCTACACGGTGCTTTTCAGTGGACTGTTATTTCCACTTGATCTTCTATATTGTATTACATTCTGTAATAAAAGCCAGACTGTATTTTTTCCCATCTAAGCCAAAGTGAAGTTTGCCACCCGTTGCCCGTCTGAATGGTTTGTGTGGGAAGTGTGCTTGTGCAGGACTGTGGTCAGCAGAGCAGAGCTTCGGCAGCTCTGCACAATGATACCTCACAACAAGGGAAAGCCTGCTGAATCTGGTGCTTTGCCTTGCCCTTAGGAGTCAGACTCTGTGAATAGGCACTTAAACAGTGAATGGGAAGTGGAAAGATGCCCTAATTTCTTAATTCTTCTATGTGGATGATGTAGGTCACAAGTAAAATCTTCTTTATGATCTGCAATATTGGGATTGTATCTATTTCAGAGCTCATTAAGTTTTGGTAACTAAGGTGGTTTAATGACACACTGTACTGTAGGGGGGTTTCTTCAATATGTATGTATGTTTAACATGATGATGTTAATTCATGTTATTGAAATGATTCGTGTAATTCAAATGATAAATATTGGAAAGAAAAAATAACTGTTTCTTTCTCAAGCAAGGAGTTGGGAGCTATTGTTATTTTAAAAGCAGCTTTAAAATACTTCTTAATCAAACCTCTATTTTGTCCATAATACCTGTTCTCTAAAATTGTACCTTCAAAATACAACACCATCTTGGTTTTCTTCCCCTAGCTTTATACTATGTAATTTTCTATTAGGTCTCAGTTAGTCATGTCAGTGTAGTTTTCTGACCCCGGCATCTAAAATCATATAGTTTGTAATATGGCTGGGAATTTGGATAGGAATTGCTCTGCAGCTCAAGGGTGGGTTTTTCAAACCCTTTCTACTGACATCTGATTAAATGTTTTATGCCAGTACCGTCTGCAGTACGGAGATGTGGAACTAAGGAAAGCTGTAAAACATAAAAGCTCTAGACATGCATATGGTTGTTTACATTAAATTGAAGTAAATTATAGTGCTGAATGAGAAAGTTTTCCAGGTCTGAAGCAATATTTGTTGTGTTTCTCTACCTCCCTTATTTTTGTATGTGAGATACTGGCTGTGGAGGGAAGCATGGAGTAGCGCTCTGGCCTTTCATCTCTGGAGAGAGAGGGATTTGTAAATTCAATAAAGGTCAGTAGGGAATATTAGTTTAGTTGGTGATGTCGGATGAGTTCTTCTCTAGATCACACAACCACTGTGCAATTGGCAAACGTATGGTAATAGGCTGTGGTCTGTCAATTTAATGAGATATCGAGGGGGATCCGAAGGATCGAGAGGTTTTTAGTATCCACTGCAATGCTGCGCAAAAACCTCTCACAGAAGAGTGATACTTTAATTGCAGCCCTGAGAGGGAAACATGGCTTATTCCGTGGAGCTTCAGTCTGAACCGAGGTCCGTGCTGGGTGCTGTTTTAAGGTATCCGAATGCTGGAGTTCACTTGGATTGTTCCAGGGAGTCAGAACCCGCCTTTCTCATCACACAAACTTTCATTTGAGTGTGCCTTCACCTTGCGGGGAGAAGCTAACAAAAGGCATGCAGATGCCAAGGTGCCTGGTCAAGTTCAGAAGCCACTCCAGTGCATTCAGTGTGTTTGCACCCCAGGTGAGGACTGCCATCCTGGGGTGATAATGTTACTGATGGGCTCCACAGACAGCAGAAGTAAATGGGGAAATAGTACAACTGTGATGCTGGACAGGCAATTTTGTTCCCCCCTAGTAACAAGCAGAGAAGTAACCTTTTTTTGATGATAATATCATGCCCAGGGCTGTAAATTATTCACACAAGTAATTAATGTATTTTATATCTTCTCAGATTGTTCAACAGCTCTGCAACATTTGTGAAAATACTTATTGTTTGGAAATTGCATTGAAAGAAAAATAGTCTTGGTTTTAGACAAGTCCTTTGAAAATATTGATTTTTCAGAGTCTGAGAAGCATTTACACATTTTGTTAGTCACTTAGATCACATGGTATTTTTCCTGTCTGTGGCTATGCAAGGTTGATTCTTAGAGTGACTATTTTATTTCAGGTGGAAAGCACTCCTTCCATCTGTTTTTCCTAATCACTAATTTGGTGAACATTTGTCACTGAATGCATTTCGTGTATAGATTTTATGAACAACTAAAATAACAGTTGCAAAAAGTTAGAGGGTTTTGTTTGTTTGTTTGTTTGTTTTCTTTTTTTTACCAGAAAATTATTTTAAAGGTTTTGAAATCTTAATTGAGCTCATGTTAGGCTATTTAATAGTCTACAGTGTATTGTGTGATAGCCTGAGTGCTGGTAATGTGCTCTGGGTACATCTCTGTGTGTGCTGGTTGTGGCCTTCTCTGCGTGCAGGTCACTGGATGTGTTCACAAGCTGACTGCACACCCAAAACATCACCATATTCCATCTTTCTGTTACTTACATCAAGTAGGGATTTGTGCATGGAATTGCTTTTCAAAGTGGACAATACAGACCTTACACACAAGGACCTAGGAACTGCAGATCTTCGTCTCATTTCTCCTAAGGTTCTTTGATGAGAGTTGTTCTTTCTTTTCTTGCAAAATGACTGCAAATACAGAGATATTTGAGTGCTTTATCAGCATCATAACTATGCCTTGAGAAGGCTCCCCACATCTTGAAGTCTATAGCTATGGAAAATAAATCTGTATTTTGAATATCAGTTTTTCTTTTAATCTATTTGTAAATGATTTATTGTAGTGGAAAGTCAGATGATGATAAGATAACACTGTTTAGAGGTCATTAAAGAGTTTTCAGGAAGTTTCTACAAAGGTACTGTTCTTATATTGTCAGTACGATAAGAAAACTAACAATTTATGTCAAAGTTTGCAAAATGTGTTTGTCTGATAAACAGTCCGCTCAAGGCACATCAATCATACTTCCTTCCCAGACTATATTGTATTTTTCATGAAGTGAACTTCAGTGACTCTGCACATTCATGTGTTTGATATTCCAGTATCTTAAAGCAGCATCTTTTCTGTTGTAGTGGCTGTAATGCAGCGTGCAGCTTGGTGCCACATATTGTACCAGGCACCAATAACCAGAAGCCTTTGCTTCTGCAGAAACCAGTGATGGTATGTTCATCTCTAGCCAGGTGAGAATGTGACTGATATGATCTCAATTCCTGCATCTCAGTACGTTTCTCCTCTCAAAGGAAGATGTTTCTGTAGCATAAAAACCTGTTGTGGAAGATGGTCAGAAGGGAGTTACAACAAGAGTCTGCTTTATAGAAAACTGTTCTGAAGCGACATTCTGCATCAATATAATTGAGAAGTATATTTGGCTAAAACCAACTAAAATATAGACTGCATAATCTACATTCTCACTGTTTTTCTTAATGTGCATTTCAGCTTATTACAGTATAAATCACTTCTCAATTGCCTTGAGCTGAAACAATGCATCTGAGCTTGGGTTAAAAGCCTGTAAGTGCTTCTTTACTTGAATAAAGTGAAATCAGGTTACGTTAATAGAAGTATTAATTAATTTGCCCTCATTTATTCAGTCGAATTAGCATTATTGAAAAGCCTTTACCATCTTTAAGTACGGATAAAGTGTGTGCAGCTTTAGTGACAGAGTTTCATCTGTAACACCTAGTGATGTGTCAGATAGTGTAGAAAATTATTGTCCAATTTGGAAACCTGAGACATTACTGAGAAATGCTGTGGGGTGCGTTATAATGAAAATACCAATCCACATTAGCCATGGTTGCCATAAGCAAAAATCTTAATATCTTGGCCAAACCTACTTAAGGTTCATGTAATAAACTCACATTCCTAATTTTATTAGGGATGTGCCAAGTTAAGCACTTTGCTGGCCTTTGGACAGATTTATAGCTTGACTTCTGCTGAATTAGTGTTGACTGACAAGAAGGCATTGTTTTATAGGATGCTATTTAAATAAAAACCTGCAGGGTATTTCTGTAATGTTGTCACTTCAAGTCCAAACTGGAAAAAAGAAATGTGTATTAAGGAGGAATCTTCATTATCTTTCACAAGTGCAATCTAAGGCTGTCAAAAGCTTCCTTATAAGGTAAGACATTGTAATGCACGGGGACAAGCCTCATCTTTGTTCCAGGTTTTAGCATGAAAGCAGTCTGTTAAACTTACTGGAAACCGGGGAGGAAAAAAAATCCTATTGACTTTTCCGTGGCAGAGTTGTGTGTAAAGAACAGAATAGACTGTGATCCTCTTTCCCTGTGTATATCACAATGGCAACTGATGAGAGCCATTTTACTTTGTAACTTTATTATGTATATATTACTTGTTCCTGGCAAAATGTGTCATCTTGTATTTATTTATTGGCCACCCTGGGCCAACAAACATGATGATATTTTCATATGTAAAGTAGTCTAGTTACAGCTTAACAAATTCTTCATCCTTTAAAAAAAGTTGGTTGGTGGAACAGTCCTTTTCCATTATAAAATAATTTATTTTTTTTTAATATTATTTAGAAAAGTGCATCTTCTACAGTTAAAATTAGACTGTGCGTAACTGTTATGTCTCAAAACAAAATGTTGACCCAAATATCGATAAAATTAATCTGACCTTTCAGTCTTCCCTTGCCATATATTTTTAAGTTTATGGGAAGGGCCGTGCAGCCAGGACACCTGTATTGCTAGAAAGAAATTGCCCAGTGTCTTATCTGTGGTCACAAAGTTGTACAGCTGAGCTGGCCATTCGTAAAAGGAGGAGAGTTATTCCTGCCACTCTGAGGGACTGGAATTAGCAAGGAATGGATGTGACTGAAGAGCTTCAGAACTGTCATCTGACCAGCAGAAAGCTTTAATTTTTACAATTAAATTATGAAATACAGGAAGGTTAGCACCAAAATGTTGTTATTTTGTGCATAATGGAAACCATGTGCTATAAGGAAATGGTTTCACTGGAGAGAATGACAAAAGACAGAGATCTGTGTTATAACTTCTCAAGAATACATAGAGTTACATATGAAGGATTACACAATAGATCTGCTTTAGGGAAAGAGATATTGTACATACTGATCAAAGCCTACGTAAATCAAATATTGGAAACATGCCAGTCATACCTACCAGTGCCACTCATGCAATGGATCTCGGCTACGTCTTGCTGGTTTCCTTAAGCTTTTTGTTAACTGTTACATACTCTCACCCCATCATCATCTGCTCAATCCAGGAAGAGTAAGGTGGGAGACTAAAATAATCAGAATTCTGCAACAAAATCGGCATGTGAGTTCTGAGTAGTAGAAGTGCAGCTGAGGAATAACTAATGTCAGTGTAGTTTAAATTCATGCAGAGAATTTATTCAACCGTTTCTCACCTGTTTGAATGTAAGTTTAATATGGCAAAGAGTTTCCCTCACATTGTTTGATCATCATTATGTAGTACTTATAAAGCTCCATCATTGTGCGTGGTACTTTACCAAGGTAGTTTAATTAAAAGGTTCTACTCGGAGTTGATGAGTGCAATAATGTAAGGTTTGCTGAGCCTTATTCCACAAAATGTTGGTGTATGCACTACAGCTTTTGTATGACTGCTGATTATTGATGGAGCCACTACAGTGTTACATCAGTATTACAAGGTTGACATAAGAATGTACCTAAACATCTCTTCATTAATACAGTATTCACAGCAGGTGATAATATAACTGAGTTAAGAATCTGCTTAAAATTGTTCTTATTCATAGTTGAACTTCTCCATAAAGGAACACTGCCTATGTTTTGAACTAGAAAAAGTGATGGAGAAAGAGCGTCTTAGATTATTTATTTTAATTTAATGTAGTATAAGTATAATTTAAATATCAAACAAACCTGCTGTTGAGAGCAGCAATTAATAGACAAGGTGTTACCTATTTGATCTGTGGGTCCTTATCCTTCTCTGAGTTGAATCAATGGTAAGATTTAATTTGGAGCAGCATTGCATACTAATATAATTTTCATATCTTTCAATAATATGTCAGGAGGCTTGTCTGGATAAAAGTGGTCAAGAGTAAGTCTGAGCTTTGTGAGATAGCACTGGGTGTGTTCATTGGCTTTGATGTTGGAAGGACCACAAACTTATGCATTGCAGTTTTGTGTTGGTGGGAAAGCCACCCCTTCCTTGTGTACATCAGAGGATAGTGCATACTTCTGTTTGTGTGCCAGTTAATGTATTCCATTCGCAGAGGTGCTTTGCTCCTCAGGTCTGTAGCTGCCAATTCTGCTTTAATTAATAAGCATTAAACTAAACTCCCAACCTCACAAATCCTTCCCTGACAACTTCGCACCCTGTTAAACCCTAGCTTTCTTGCACCTTAAAAATACTTCTTCCCACAATACAGTACTTTCTGTTTTGGATATATGCACCACTGTCAGTAGAGTCTAAAGCCTGCTTAGTCTAAGAAATCTAGGGTTTCCACTAAGATGAATTCAGCAACATTCAGAAGTAGGGGCTTAAAGTAAGACAATAAAAGAATTATTATGCTTTAAATGTACTCGTGTGTGTCTGTATAACTGAAACCTGTGCACAAGGTCAGGTACTTGTCACATAATTGTTGTGTTTTGCAACTTAAATGTGTATTTGTACATTGCTACCTTCACTGCTTCTAAAATGTTAACCTCCTCATATTTGAGTTCCACACTGCTACACGTTACTTCCTTTTAACATGGAGAAAGCGTGCCTTTTTTGTCAAATGTGAAATAGCCACATATATGATGCTACATTGAAATCTGGACTGTAAAGGACAATTAGAAGCTGTGTGACAAGCAGATCCAAGCTTTGTTGATTCTCAAGTCATTCTTTCCATCAATTTCAGGAGGAAGTAGATCAGGCTTACTGAGAGAGGGGGAGAAACAGGGATCAAGGATGAAAAAGAGACCTCTTGTCCAAAATGCTGCAGAAATCTGAGAGCAGTTCCAAGTGCTTGCTGTTGAATACCACCAAACTCCAGGAGAGATTCCAAAAAATCGCTCTATATCAATTTTTGCAGCATTGACTTCTGTTATGGGTTCAGAAGCTGCAGGGTCACGGAGGATGTGTGCAAAAACAGGTCCTGGGTGCCGATTCCTGTTACTGTTACTCCTGTTCCCTGTACTACTTCTGCCTTTAGCTGGGGTCTCTAGATTAAGATGCAACAACCTGGGAGTGAAGAACAGAAATTAATCACCAAAATATCAGGCTATGATTATGCATGCTTGTTCGATTTCTCCTTTTACACCCTTTTCCCTATTACGCTAATTCTGCTTTGACTGGAGAACTAGAGCACAGCCACGTTCAGAGTATCTTGCACAGCCTGGTGGTTAGTATTGGTACACAGCCATGAGAGCTGGGAAATTGGGGTGGTCCTAGAAGAAAAAGGCCAATAACTGGGAGTCTACCATTTTCCATTTGATTGGATTTTGTGAAAGAGGAACTGGCCTCTGTTTTTTCTGTCTGTGGGTAGAAGTCTGCCCGCGAAAAAAGTGATGGCTTTGTTAATCGCTCTCAGGCCTGGGACATGCAGCAGGTCTGAATACATTATTCTGATACCAAAATCCCAAATCCAAAATCATCAGTCTTCTTGCAAAACAAAGTGGTGGTGAAGTCCTGCATTGATCCATGTTTCTTTCAAAGGGATACTTCTGACCTTCTATTTTTATGGGTCGTGTTAAACGTGGTTTTGATTTGGATTCAAGCTTCAATGCCTTTTGATAAACATAACGTCAGCTAGTCTTCCTTGCACATTTCTTGGAGTGCTTTTGTTTCCCCAACAGGTATATGGCCTAGCTTTGCACAATCTATTAGCCTCCCACTTCTCTCATCTGTCCCATTAAATTTGCTTTTTTTCCCCTGCAGTCTGCAGATGCTCTTGCACAAGTGATGTCATCTCTAATCCTATTTTTCATTTGTATCATGGATGTTGCTAACCACTCTTTAAATAAAAATACAACATGATTCTAATATGCTAAGCAGCTCCACGGATAACCATATAATTTCAAAATGATACTGATTTTGTTTATATGCAACATAATCTTTTACAGTTCTTAGTCTTTATTTGAAGCATTGCAAAATGGATTTTTATGAAAGGTATTATAAAGGACTCCTTGTTTTTTCATAACAGATTTGAACATTAACTGATCAGAGTTCAGATAAATAGTCTTTACTCTCCATTAAAATATTAAAAAGCCTTTGGTAGGAAACTGGCATAAAGATCCTTCATTCTTGTTTAATGAACACTTGTTGGCAAGTATAACACTTTAATAGCTTTGCAGAATGAATTTTGTGTGAGCATCCTCCATTTCCCTGTCAGACACTTGTCCAGGTGCTGGGAATTTATTGGGGGAAGCATATTTTTACTCATTACTTCTGTATTTGATTACAGAACAGAAAAATATGAACCACTAAGTCCCCGAGGCATAGCTGTGTACATTGAGATTAGTAATTGCATGTCATCGTGTTTTCCATTGGAATTTATATGGACAGACAGGATAGGTGCTTCTTAAGTAGGTTTAAAAGCAAAGCAAATTTGTATTTAATCTTTTTTGCAGGCATATTTTCCCTAATGGAGTAAAGGTTAGGCTAGATGATACATTTTAAATATGGTTTTAATTTATTTTTCTCTCCTTTTTTCTTTTTTTTTTTTTTTTGTGTTTGTTGAAGTATGAGGTTTTCTTTCTGACAGACTAAAGGAAATATATTGTAGCTGAAAAATTTGACTCTATGTGCTAATAAAAACAGAAGGAAAGAATTGTGCTGCTGTCAGCATTGGGTGTTTATGAATATATGTTTATACACAATATGTAGACAATATTTTTATTTTTTAACCACCTTTTAATGCTTTAGGTAAAAATGAAAATCATGTAGCAGCTCTAAGGACAAATTTTATTTGAACTGAATTTTAAAAATACCATTTTTTAATGTCTGTAGTACGCCTGTTCTTCAAGAACAGCTAAAAATCCATGTAAAATTTTGCACATTTAGAAAACTTTAGTTTTTTTACCAGTTTCATTTAAAAAAAAAAAAAAATAATAGATTTGAAACACAAACTACTATTGGATCATGTTGAAGGGTTAAGTAATGCCAAACACTCCATACTTTCCTGTATATAGAGCTTATAAATGCGTTTTCCAAAACTGAATCTAATGAGGTACTTAATCGTCACAAAACTGGCACATCTGATAATTAATGTTCCTTACTGAGTTTTTGCTGATGCAGTATACTCTTAAACAGAGAAATGTTAATTCAACATGTAGTTGAACCATGAGCTTTTTGGAAACTTGCCCTTTGTTGATGTGAAATACCTGTGCAGGAGCACTTAGCAAGAGGCCTCCATTAGCACCACTTCACCGTCGTGTGAGAACTTCAACTGTAAGAGTTTCTAGTGTACGGGGCACCTCTGTACAAGGCATGTGGTACTGTGATTGTGTTCAATGGGGAGCCAACTATCATGCCCCACTGACAAATGCAGAAGTATTTCCACTTCCAGTCATTGAGTGAATCATAATTAAGCTGAACTCCTGCACAGACACCATGAGCAGTCTGCTGTTCAGGGGTACATCGTGTGACCCCTGAACAGGAGACGAAGAAACAGGGCACAGAGTTACCATGCCACTGCACTGGTGGCTCTTCAGGCACAGCAGCTGACAGAACTTCTGTTGGCCCATGTTGTACCCATCCATTGCTAGTGCCATGTACCTGTTTTATTCTCATCATCCTTCAATCACTTTGATCAGGTGTAATTTGTGCAAAAGTAGAGATTTACAGGACCCTAGATTTAAAAGTGTCTATTTAAAACTAGAATGAGAAGACTGTATCTTGACAATGCAGTAAAAATAGATAGGTTTTTAAGTTTGATAAATAAATGTTGAGAATGGATAGTAAATAATTATTTTTTTCTTTTTCACAATCATACTTTATGACAGTAGTGGCAGGCTATTCCTTTGCTAGTAAATTCCCACTGATTTCACAGTACACATATTGAATATAGTATATGTTACAAAGCTGAGATTCAGGGGATTTTGAGGGAGAAAGAAATGTTGAAGGGTAATTGGAGCCACACAGGGAGAATGGAGGAGGGATCAGGGAGGCAAAAGAAGGCTCAGAGAGGATTGTAGAGGCTCTGGAGAAGCTGAAAGTGGATCAAAACAGGACAAATGGAGGTAGAAAGGATCAAAATGCCAGGGAGAAGGAAAAGAGAGGATTGGAGCTATATAGGAGTTCAGAGAGAAATGTATGATCAGATGGGATCAGACCAATTTTGTACTAACTGACACAAGGTCAGAGGAGCAGGAAATAAGGAGAGCTGGAAGAGGTATTTGGATCCTAAGTATATGGAGGAGGAAGTAAAAGAAGCAGAGAAAGAGTGGGAGTCAAATGAGAAGAGCAAATATTAGACCTGCATGAGGGACATAGCAGAAGTCAGGGTATCAAGAAAGCTGAGTGGGGATCAGAGAAGAATTACATGAAGAACTATCAGGAAAGCCAGGAGCAGGTCAGAGAAGCTTACAGAGATTTGGTTAGAGTGGCCAGGGGGGCAGAATGATGTGACATGTTAGGCTATTGCTCAGCAATCTGCAATTAGTTCAAAAGCCCTTACAGAGCATCTCAAAGGGTAGAAGTACCAAGAATATTAGCATGTTGTTATAGGGCAGATTTGATTTATTAGCAGAAGTGAGACTCTTACCTAATTTATCTCCTGTGACACTTGGCTTGTTTGATGCTGTCCTGGCCGCTGCTTCAGAATCCCGCAGTGATTTCTCAGTACAGCTGCAGTCATAAGGCACAACATGACTTTAGGCAACTTTCCTTCTGAACATCCCAGCATCTGAAGCCTTCTGCCAGGGCCCCAGTGTTATTTTAAAAACTTATCTAAAAAATAAACTGACATCTTAAAGCAGGTAGATCTCCTGTGGAAGTCTGTATGCAGGTGAATTTTACCAGAAGAACACTATTTAATTAATGCTATTGTGGACTACAGTAGCGTGGGGACTATACCCCTCTGTGGAATAGTGAGTGTGCTTTTACTTATCCTGTCCTCTATGCAGACTTCATTGCTAAGCCGCAGAGGTCGTTCATTTCATATTAATTTTCTTTAGGAATGAGTGTTGAGGCATTGGGGTGCTGGAGTGTGTTCAAGGAAGGGCAATGAAGCTGGTGAAGGGTCCAGAGCGCAAGTCTTACAAAAAACAGCTGAAGGAGCTGGGGTTTTTAGCCTGCAGAAAAGGAGGTTCCAAGGAGACCGTCTTGCTGTATAGAACTACCTGAAAGGAGGTTGTGGAAAGGTGGGGATTGGTTTCTTCTCCCAAGTAACAAGTGATAGGACAAGAAGAAAGAGCCTCAAGTTGCACCAAGGGAAGTTTAGACTGTATGTTAGGAAAATGTTCTTCACCAAAAGGTTTGCAAACACTGGAACAGACTGTCCATGGAAATGGTTGAGTCACCATCCCTGGAGAAGTTTAAAAGAAGTGTAAATGTGGTGCTTAGGGACATGGTTTAGTGGTAACTTGACAGTACCAGCTTAACAGTTAGACCTGATGATCTTATAAATCTTTTCGAAGTTAAGTGATTCTGTGATTCTATGATAATTCTAGCAGATGCCATCACTTACCACTGCTGATGGCGTGTGTTTTTCAGGCCTCCCAGCACATAGCAAAGAACCTTTTTGAGAGGAGAACATACTGAGAACACACATTCGCATTTTGTCCTATTTAGCCCCGCTTGAAACTGAATGTCATTAATTATCACTTCAGGTAGTAAATCAGTTTTTTATTTGTGAAAGGAATCCTTCACCTTGATTCCCTTTTTGTTTGTATAGCCAGAGGGCTATTACAGATGAGACTGAACTCATAAGAATAATTTTAGTGTTAATCCAGCACAAAGCATATTATAAATGGATAACCTTGTTTTCTTAAAAAGCTGTAAATAACTGTGGCTTTAAATTCAGTGATTCTCCTCTCTCCTCCTTCCTCCAACTCCAAAAACGTATTCAGAATCTTATTTTAAAGTCAAGGCAATGTGCTGATTGAATGTACTGACATAATTTTGTTAATGACAAGACACTGAGGCTACATTGTTAGATATGTCGCTTATCATCACTATTTGTTTGGCTCTGTTCTGCCAAGCTTTATACATTGTGGTTTCAGTCAGTCACTTGAACCGCTTCACTATTGAAATAACATTTTTTACAAGTCTTTTAGCTGTAGTTCAAGAGAAGGAGTTCTTCCAGAGCATCATAAAACAGGCTTCAGAGTTTGTCTTCACTGAAAAGCTCAAAGTTTGAGCACTTAAAAATTAATTCTTTGATGAGTAAAATGATTAGTGATACTACTTTTTTCTTTTCTCCTCTTTTTGTTTAATTTTAATGCATGGATCAATTTTTTTTCTCTCAAGTTAATGTCAATAGTGTATTTTAATCTACAAAATATCTCTTCTCTATGGCCACAACTGAGCTTCTGCAGGTGCATCTCAAACTTTTAAAATGTCCTGTTTAATGGAAAGCATGCAATGGGAAATGCGGACATTTTTATGTTATGTTGCCTCTGTGAGTTGCCAAGGTTTCAGCTTGTATTTCCTTTTTGACTATGTTTCACTGTGTAGTTGTGAATCTCCTTGCAGTCCTTTAGTGGATGCTCAACGTGAATGTAGTTTAGTTCAAGTAATAGTAATGTTAAAGCAATACTGTGATCATGGGAGGTATCAAAAATTATTTAAATTAAACTTGGTATCATTCTTCCCTAACTCTCATTCCATTGTAGGAGGACCATCATCATTAAAAGGTGAGCAGCAAATAAAATACAACAGTTAGAAGTTATAAAGAGGATGTACTTGTTCAGGGATGGAAGCTGTCTCAGGGTTGCAATTATTCCACATTGTGTATGGATGTACTTCTTTGAGAAGTACTAATTGGAGGCATAAAGCTCTTTCGGTCATCCTTATAAATTCAACACTGAGGTAGTTTATTCAGCATATGCTTGTTTTGAGGCCAAAATAGCAGATGAAAAAGTTAGTATCCTGAAAAAGAAAGCTTGGATTCAGACCTGCAGCTGCTGAAACTTTTCTCTTCCTTATATATTTGTCAACATCCAGGCACGTTCACTATAACACAATTGTCCTTCCCTGGAGAAAGTTGTGCCTCCTGTATTAGTGATTCTAAACTTGAAATAATAAAAAGATTGGACAGACTTAGTAAAGACTTATTTATATCCTGAAAGTGCAATTTTAAAAGGGATGCTTGATAACTATCATTTCCATTATGTTGCTGAAGAATCACAGAGGTGGTGATCTGTGTATAATTAAAAAAGTTGTTAATTTAATACACACGTGAACTTTCTTAGGTGTGACTGGGAAATTCTACCACACAATTCTTTTCAGGAACTGGCACTTCTACAAGCTATTTCAGTAGGAATATATATAGCAGCCATAAATACCTTGAACATAGTGTCAAATAATTACAGAAATACCCTGAAAACATGTGTTTCTACTACCATTATTGGGAGAGAAAAATTTTCATTTGTGACAGGACTGATAGCAGTCAAAGTTCAGTTATGCTGTCACTGACTGTGAAGTAGCCAGTTGTGATGTAATGTGTTTGGATTCACAGGCTAACTTGCTAAGTCACTGTATTTGACTTGCGTGAAATAAAGTATTAGTAATATTGACTCAATGCGTATGACTGTCATATGACAATTTCTAGGGTAATGAATCAGTCTGGCTATATTATCATTCTGTGATAGTATTGAGACATTGTAAAGTTATACATGCCCTCTGTCTTCGTATATGCATGTACCCAAGGAGCATAGTGTGTGTTGTGCATGCACTATATAGAAATCTTTTTTGTCCATTGTGTGTGGTGGACCATACACAGATGCATATAGTTATGTTTGTTATCTTGCCAAAGAAGCTACTCACCATGACCTATTGCACTGTAGAGTTTTGAAATGCTACTGTAATGCGTCCTTTGCTGTTTTCTTGAGTAGCCATTGGCTTTCTTTTCAAATCAGGATTTTAACTATGTACTTATGCAAAGGGAAGTGTTATCTATAGTNAGGATTTTAACTATGTACTTATGCAAGTGTTATCTATAGTGTTGGTACAGCCTGTTGTAGAGGTAGAAGTAGGCTGCAAAGTTGAAAATAGAATGTTAATTACTCCAAACCATCAGGTGCATTGACCATGAGTTGTACATACAGGTTTAACTGTGGATACTAATTTGAAGGTGCACTGCAACCTTCTACCACGTGGGATTCCAAAATTTTGAAAGATTAGGACTTTGGGCCAGTGAATGTGTCTCAGTCTCTTGTCTATTATGCAGACCTAACTCTGTACCTTAATTTTCATATGTATGTATCTATATTTTAATATGTAGCCTGTTTTCAGATTGCTGTTTTAAAGTTCAAACATTAAAAATCTAGATCTAGATTTTGTTGCCTGAAAAAGGCTGTTACCCGAGTATAGATGGGATGCAATTGCTTCTCTAAAGAGAGCTACACTGGTGGCCCTTCTGGCTTGTTTGTTTTATTTTGTGTAAACGTGGGCTTCTGTCCTGAAAACACAAGTGCCTACCTCTTTGCGTACACATAGTTCCACTGAAGTGTGTGGGGCCGCTGATAATCATTAAATTAACTTTCTGGTAAGTGTTTCCAGGCTTAGAGACTTGGATGGGGAAAAAAGGCAATAAGAGCGGTTTCTCATTTTTTACTTCTCATTAAACGATCCTGTGTGATTTCTGCTCATCCCCACAACATAGTTCTGGGTTTTTTTTCTCCTCATTTAGATGTATTGCTTTCAGTTTTGTTTACTTTAAAGATGGAAGCTCTTTAAACCTTGGTAGTTATTTACTTTGGGTTCAATGTCCCTCATGCAGGAACCACAGTCATATTTTTCCCTTGGAAAAAAAAAATAAAAAATGAATTTTTCAACTTTGGACTAAGAGTTCATGTCAAAGATGAAAGAAAAAATAATTATTTGTAAGCCATATTAAACATTGACCATTAAAAAGGAAATTGGAACATGTCATGTCAAATATCTTGAGAGAGAGAGAGAAACAGAGGGAGGGAGTTGACAGGCGCATTCCTTGAAGTAGCTAGAAAGAGTCTCCTGGTGAAATGGAGGCATCCTGGGGATCACCGACTTTAATTAAGTAGAAATGATCAAGGCACCAGGGTACTTCCGGGGGATTAATGACTGACTGGGAGACTTGATGGCCTCAGGCAAAGCTGTAGGCCATTAACCCCAGCCAATCCTTCGTTTTTCAGGAAATGCCCTGTGCCAAGGTCATTTTTGCTATTATAGCTAGGGATGAATCTTTTTCGTAGTCTCATGAGAGTCATGGAGTCCATGATTTCTGTGTTGTTTTTTTTCCCTCTTTTTAATATCTGACTTATGACATCTGGGGATATTTTCATTAGGTTGCCTGTGCTGTAGTGAGAGAATAGCTTGATACAGTCCTGGTCCGAATTTTATGAAGATTAGTACATGAACAGCCCACATGCATATTAGCCAAATGAACATCAAGGGATTAATCAATATCCCAAAAGCATGAGGAGATTCAAGACTGTTGGATTATTAAATTTTATCCCAAGAATAAAATTGCAGCCTTTAATAAAAGTTCTGTTAGTGAAAACAGTCTTGGATCTGAGTGGATGACTTGTGCTTCTAGAATTCTGTGGCAAAGTTTCAGAAGCTGCTGTATGGCTTTTTGCTTCCCTCCCTCTTTTTCCCAGAGTCTGAAGGATCATGGAAAGTGTCAAAACTGCCCTCCTCCCGAGCCATTTCTTTCATTTGGGAGAAGGTGCAACCAAGCAGCATGTTTTTACTACCAACATTGTCTGGTACTCATTCCCTCTCGATGGTTCTTGGATTCTTCATGCTCTGTTAAGGGCTACCCTGTCAAGGGCTTCCCATGTTAGCTCCCTAGAGCATGAGCAGGGACATGGAACAGGAAAATGATGCCATGGATTAAAAGCAAGCTTAGAAGAAGAGCAATTGGAGGAAAATAAAATGTATCTAGAAATGATGGACACTGCTGTAGGGTTCCCAGACTCCAGTGTCTTTACCTCAGTTTTACATCAGCAGCTTCTCATTGAGCTGTGGACTTTAAGGTTGTGCATCCTGGGACGTGAGCCAGCTAACTAACCAGACCCTCAACCTCCCTTCCTCCCCCTGCCTGCCCCCTTCCCCCGCCCCCCCACTCCTTGTTTTACTGGAAAAATGTCTTAGAAACAACTGCTAAAAATAGAATTGTTGATTAAAATAAACTAAAAAGCTTTTAAGCAATAGATCAGGCTCTTTAGCTTTATGAGCTAAAGGTAATTAGAAGCTGTCCACTTAATACTCTTGACACAGAATACTGTTGCAGCCACATATAATTTTATTGCTTATCTACAGAGGTCAGAAGCAAGAAACAGACCCTGTGCCTCGTTTAAACACTTCTGCTTCAGCCACTGTTCCACCTTATCTTGAATAGCTCATGCCGAAATCAATTCATAATATTTTGCTTGTTACACTTAAAGACATTATCACCTACAAGGCATGCTTTAATAGTAACTTGGAACACTCTAGCCATCCTTCAGTACATTATACGTTTTTCCTCAGCTCAGAAAGCAGCTTACCTGGAGAGGAGCCAGGAGGGCCAGCTCAGAGGAGGCTGCTGCAGTGGCAGACTGACAGATGCCTACTCTTACCTGCCTGGAGCAGCCCGGCATCTGCGTGTCTCTCTGTCCACTGTATTTGTCTTACCTTAATGGACATGTTTTCTTTCAGCATGGCAGATCCCAGCCTGATAGTAGTAGTCCATTGTTGTTCTCCTACTTACTGTCCGTCTTCAGTCTTCCTACATGTACATCTATTTACGTAAAATATCCCGCATGCTTCCATAAAAGCAAACCAGAGCCTTTTTCTAGTGACTACATGATTCTGATATAATGATGGCAGGCCATAGGGCCTAATAGTTTAGTTATTTTAAAAATTAATGGTGACTTTCGCAGTTGGTTTCAATACAAATCTTTCTAGTTAATTAGTTAGATACACGCTGGACTTTTGAATTATTATGTGTAACTACTGTTGGGGAAGGAAGAATGATTAGCACTGTTGTCATGCCTGACGTTTTCCTGGTTTCTAAGAGTAGAGCGAGAATCCTAGTCCTTTTGTTTGTTTGTTTCTGAAAGAGGAGAGGCAGCGAGTGCCTGTGCACTTCCTAAAACCCATACTCCAAGTTTTCTTGCTATTTGTCTGAAGAGCCCATGAGGATGCTCACTGCATTCCTTCACCTGACTCCATGTCAAATGAGTAGGATGCTTGATTTCCCAGGTCAGGCTGTGGAAGGCCAAGGTAAGGTTTTATTAACTAGAGAAGTGATGGGTAAAGAGATGCTTCCACTGCACTTAGGGGGTAGAATAAATATATGCATTATGAGGGAAAAAAATAGTTTGATAAAGTAACCTGCCAGAACAGTCACGTTTTAAAGTTACCTTTAGTCTAAGAATACCCAAAAGTTCTTCAGGTCATTTGCCTCCAATTGAAATGAAACCTTGTGGATCAAAAGTTATGTTACCAGCAGCAGTATATACAATGCTTTTTAAGAGAAAAAGTCAAGAATAACTTCTCCAGTCGAAACTGCAGGGGGAATTTTAGGTATGCAGGATGTAATTACCAGAACTGGAATTTGGCCAGGTCACTGTGATTAATTTAACACCCGTATTCTTGTTAAAATTGCCATGGATTTTTTTAGTGATCAAAAGTGGTTAGGAGTGGACTTTGGCTTTCTGTTTCACCCACCAGAAATAAACTAAAACTACCAAGAAAGTCAGCTCTGTTATTTGATTTGTATTCCACTAGCCATTGATGTGGAATTGGCTTATCAGGAGATCAAATAATAAATAATATGGTTCGACCAGAATTTTTTTTTTTTTTTTTTTGTAAATCAAATTTTTGTGCTTTAACATATTTTTTATATACCTATATAAAATTATATTTATTTATTTTATGGCAGTAGTGTTCTTGTAAGCATAATACTGTGGAGACACTGCTTTTGTGGAAAGTTTGTGGTTTTGTAGTTACCATTCCCCAGTACTGATACAAAGTCTAGTCATAGTAACACGTGTATCGTCTCTGTTTCTATATAGCAGTATGTTTAACATAAACTATGTTTATGAGTTACCTTATTCTGATGCACTGTAAAATACTCCCAAATCTCATCATCAATACTGCTTTCCTTTTTATGTATTTCTTATTGATAACATTGATGAAAATGGGCATAATTTAGAGTTTCTCCACAATTGCCATTAGTCAAAATGAATCCTTCCAGACTAATGCTATAGAAGCAGAGGGCTGATGAAAGCTATTGAGATGGAGTTTTCTCCTCCCAGAGCAATTGACTTCCACTTTCCCAGGCAGACTGACCCCTGCCAGCATAACTGACACTTGGAATCCTGCAGCTAAGTTTTATGGAACCAAAACTCTGACCCAGCAAGCAGCATTTGAGCTTGAACTGGATACCGAGGATCAGTGGTTTATATAAGAGATACATCCATTAATCACCTGTACCACATACACACGCTTGCCGTGTCTGTTCAAATGAGGCATCTGTAGAAATGCTCTGGAGCCATTTTGCAATTTAGAACAGAATGCAGAATATAGCTTTTTCTCCTTAATATTCCAATGAGATTTGGTTGCTTAACCAGAGATGTAGTACAAAAGCATTTATAGTTCATGTTATATTAATACTGTGGCCTGATTATCAAAAACCATTACTCTTGGTTATCTTGTGCAGGCTGAACTGAGCTGCTATAAGTCAGACTGCCTGTACACAGTATGTTCCATGTTTATGATAAGAGTATTTTTAACATAAAAAGGAATTTGTAAAATTATTTTCCTTTAACAATTGGATTTATTATAAGTATGTGCACTCAGAACTGCTTTTCTGTGTGCAGGGGGGAAGCATAAAGAAATGAGATGGTGAAAATGTCACTAACCTTTCCTGACTCTGTTTTCTAATGACCAGTTTTACTCCTGGTCAGATGTAGGGGTCTGAATTTTGAAACAGAGACACTGTTTACTTCACCCTTGGCAAAGGCACAATAAGCTGCTTGCTTTTCTTCTCTGTTTTGTTTTGATTTGTTTTCTCTTTTAGTGATGTGCCTCATGGCTCCTTTTTTATTGTAATGATACTGTATTATATACCACAGCATTTCCCTATGGAGTAAAGTCATTGTTTCAAAGTTCTTTGTGGAGATGCATGCATTTAGGATTTTTTCCCAGCAATGATTGCATTTGTTGTAACCTCTAATGCTAATGCTATTGTGGTTGACTTTTTTAATTTAGTGCTCCCTTACTGTGATACTTTCACAGGGCTTGTTTGTATTTGTAGAAAGAGAGTAAAAGAAAGAGCTTCTAATAAAGTATGGCCTTGGTCCCAATACTAATTTTCCTGTCCTGGTTATCTGTTTTTATTACACATGCTAGTCCTATAGGGATATGACAAATGCCATGTGCCCTTACTATCCAAAGCACATGGGAATAGGTTAATTCACATCTTCTAATGCAGCTCTGTAATTCTCTTGCAAACATAAATATAAGAAATACCTATATGGTGCCATCTCTCTCTTCATATGCTGTGCCTGTCCTTACTTGAAGATTTTTCCAAACCCTTTGTTTCAGGCATTTAGCCTTTTCAGCATAAAGTCATTAGGGAAGTATCCCTGACAAATTGTTTGAAATATGGCCTCTTATGCTATGTTTTCCTCTTCTGTTAGAGAAACTGTTTTGTTTATATAGCCCTTTGTGTTTTAATTTGACAATTGTAAAAGTACAGGCTGTGTCTGTAACAGACAAAAACTGGTCTGTGAAGGGGGCAGGTCTCCTGGAATTTTTCTCTCTTTTTTTTTTTGTTATAATATGCATGAGAACCACCAGACCCGACATAATTGTTACTTTGCTATTGTGACACTGTACAAGTAGCTGTTTCCAATGTCAAAAATTATAAGTGAAAAGAAGTGGTGAGGGGAGGGAAAGGGAGCCCACTGCCAGCCCATCAAAGTTTCATAGCAAACTCACCATCATCTGATGGAGCGAAAAGCATGCACCAAGTGGGCTCTCATCACAGCTCCACCGAAATGGAGTCGGCAAGTATCTGGAGCTTCCACACTATATGTTGAACATTATGCCACTTTGTTTGGTGTCTAATGAAGAATTAACATGTTTTATATATGATAGCTGCTAATTGCTTCATTATCCATGCAAATCAGAAAGGCAAACTGTGCCTTATCATAAAATCAGTAACTAGGCCATTTAAAAGCAAGGCTCTGAGAAGCATTATTATGTCCATACTTCTTCTTTGGCTTGTGCATCCTTTTTTATGGCTTTACATTAAGTTGTAGTGTTTTCTCTGTGGTCGTTTGTTCCTTTAGATTAGTCTTAGGTTAAAATAAGTTTATCACTGATAAATTCAGGGGAATTTTGTGGCTTCTGGAACTCAGTCAGTCCAGCTGGAGTAGAGATACCATTTCTGTTAGCGATAAGTGCAAATTGACTGGGAACAAGGGGAGGTGGGAGGAAAGAAACAGAATGATGAAACTCTGAATCTGCTTTTCAACCCATTCCCTCATAAAGCCCAGGTCAGTCCTAGACCTGCCAGTGACGAGAGACCCAAGGCGAAAGCAGATTTCTGGGTGTTACAGCTCCCAGTGGCAGAGAGACAGGCTGCATGGGTGCCAGGCTGGTTTCGGCATCACACTGCAGTTGTTCCAATAAGGAGAAGGCCTCAATACTTTCTGTCCTTCAGACTATCCCATCCCTAAATTCTTCATTAAATGCAGGATGTGAGGGAGGAAGAACTGAAAACCTTTTCACATTTCTCATCCCTTATCTTGCAACTGGTACGTGGAACTTTTTTTGAAACTTGTCTTTAACTCTGGTGTTTTTCTGCCAATAGGACAAAAGACTGATAAATGTGGCTTGGGTTTAGCAAATAAATCAATAAAGATAGTCAAGCCATCTGCAAAAAGGAAGATGAAACCAAGGAAGAGAGTCAAAGGCATGAGTAAAATCCTGCAATGCAATTTTAATTAGCATGCCAAATGCAGGTACCGCAGGTGTATGAACTAGGAGACTGAGAAATATTTTACTGTAAACATACTTCCAGGCTAACTAGCAATGCTAATGTCAAGGTAACAAAGAAATTCTGCCTGCACACTAATTTCTCACTGCAGCTGTTGGGGTGGTAGATTAGAAGGCTGTATACCTTTCCCAAGAATATTAAAGCAGACTGTCTAACCGCCTGTGTTTGTCCTAGTAGCCTCATTCTTGCTGCTAGCAGAGCATGTCCCAACTGTTGTCAATTTATCAATGTAACGTGCACTAGTGGGCACAGTTTGAGCAGCCATTAGGACAGGTGCCTCTATCCATCACAGCCAGTCACTTATTCCACCTTGTCAGGAAAACTAAATGGAGCTTTTGGAGAAATGTAAACAACTCTCTAATGGACAATCAAAGCACCACTTTCTGAAGCAAACAAGAGGAAGGAATCTGACAGACATTCTTAGGTTTTAGTAGCATTTTAACTGATAAAAACCTTTTTAATATGATGCGGTTTAAAAATGGGAAAAGGGTAAAAACAACAAAGCTAAGTACGTATGCTGGCAAAATTAAGATTATGGGCCATTACCATGCTGTGTGAAAAGAGCACCTCATACTTTAGAGAAATATGCCTTAGTTAAATTCTGGGAGGCTGCCAAACTGAAAACAACAACAAAATAGGGCACCCCAAAATAAATCAGCTCAACATATCTGCCTGAGAGGGGCTTTTCTCGCAAGCTTTTCATCTTGGTAAAAACACATCCTCTCCAGCACACAATTAGGCAATTTCATTTACCAAAGAGCAACTTTGAACTCTGGCAGGTTTAAAAAGTACCATAAAGTAATGATGTTGATACACCTTGTATATACAACTTACGTAACAGTGAAAAATGATTCTCCAATGTAATCCCAAGGCCTTAGTGAACATATATGCACTATCCTAGAAGCACTGGTTATAGAGGTAAAGATGTCGTGTGGATGACCTGAGTGAGCACCCAGGCCTCACAAATTATATGGTATAGAGCTGGACAGCTGCTCATGTCACTTTTTCTTATTAATTAGAGGTGATAAAGTTTGGAGCTTTTCCTATAGAGAATTGATGATGGAATTAGACATCGTCTGTGAAGTGCCTCTGTCTTTGCTGCCGCAGTGCCTTCCCCATTGCAGAGGGAAGCAGCAACCTGCGAGGAGCAGGGAGATTCCATCAATCTTGCACCGTGCTCGTGCTTCACGGGCTTTTTGCAAACCTGGCAATTAACTTTTGTCAAGCTCCATAAAAACATTAACAGGGTCCTGCTGGCCTCTGCATTTAAAGCAACATTATTACTTTTTAAATACAAGGCACCCAGTTCTTTCAGCAGGAAAAGATCTTTCCCCCTGGTTTCAGACGCAAAGTTACTGGAAGCACTGTAGCAGGAGCCCTGCTCAGGGTTTTTAGTATATAGTTTATGGATTTAATTTCTTTTTGGAAATAAAAGATAACTTCCAAAGAAATGACATGAGTACAGAGCTTGTGTAATCTCCATTTGCAGTGATTTTTCTTTGATTGATGTGCCATTAATACTTTAATTGGTAACAGGTGCAGCTGATTGTTGGTTCCTAAGCTGAAAAATCTGAAATTGAACATAAGGCTCTGATAAATTAATAAACCCCTCTTCTCTAAACAGTTGTTGCTGTGAAGGAACTAACTTTCCATGAAGCTCTGCTCCATCAAGCACACTGAATACTTTATGTTAAAAAGCAAAATGTTACTTAATGATAAATTAAAATTACACCAACAGGCAAAGATAAAACATAATAGTGACACCCCCTTAAGGAAAAGCAATCGCTGGAAAGCACTGAGGAAGATATCTTGCAAAATGTGTTATTTCTGTTGGTGCGTCAGGGTGGCCATTTGGATTCCCTATCACGTTATTAAAGACATCTCTGTCTATGAAATAAAAATACGTTAGGCGTATGGGGACAGAGTGGGAGGGGAAGATGTTGTGTAACAGATACTACACGAAAAGTTTTTCTTCTTTTGCTGCTACCATCCCAAGATGTGAATTAGACCTCAGTGGTAACTGTAAAAACAATCAACATGAATCTTTAAAGTGCAGTGGGTAGAATTTACCCTTGGAAGAAAAGCAGATGGCTTGTATACCAGTGAAACACACTTAGGCCTCATTTTGGAGGCACAGAAGTATGGTGTAATTTCCAGCAGCCCTTACCCATTACATGGTAGTCCTTCTCCTTCATCCCTGTCCACCCTGCAGCCTCCAAATGCTGGGTTTTGGTAGGGTAGCCTTTGCTGTGAAGGGTGCTTCAGTCTTCCCGTTCTATGCATTGCCTCTGAGAGACTGAGGGGTGTTATTGTAGATGAAATAGCATACAGTGCTCCTTTGTTAGTTGGATGCCAAAATCCTGGACATGCAGCTGTTCCTGGCAGACCAGTGACTCGCAGCCCTGCCCCAGCTGAGAGAATGAAACAAGTTTTTCATTTGATGAAAAATTCTTTCCTTGCTGTTAAGATACTGATCATCTCCCAGTGTTCAGGACCTATATTCTGAATTAGTGTTTCTTTATCGGACCGTAAGTACTATACATTCAGGAAAATGGGTCAGTTTCTTTATACCTTTGAGGTCCAAGCTGTGATGGGTACCAATGAAATCACTGGTGATTTGGCAAGTGATTTCATTGAGAGCAAAACCAAATGGTTTTTTGATGTCTCATGCCATATTGTGTGGTCTACGGTTTTTATTGTGGATTTTGCAGACCATAGTAAAAATTGAACAAAGGTGTGCATTTACAGCTTACTGTGCATAAAAGATGTAGAAGGAAAGAAGTGATCACTAATAAAAAACCTAAGCATAAATACAATACATGGTGACACCTTTTTAAAGGGTTTTCACAGACCATGTTGAAAATGTTATGCTTGCTAGCAGAGCAGAGTAATGGAGGTACACTCTACAGATGGAGCTTCTAATCAGATTAGCAATAGAGCAGTTTGAAAAGTGCTTTGGAATAAAAGGCATTATATAAATGCAAGCCATTATCACTATGAGGTATATTTTTCTCCTGATGTGTGTGCATAATTCCCTCTAGAGTTAATGGGAGATGCATGCATGCATTGAAGGGAGACTATACCTGGCAGTGTGCTTCTTTTCCACTAAAATAGCTAGGAAGATAAAATTCGTTAGAGAAAATGGTAGATCAGCTGAATAAGGCATTCATTGAATACCAGTCAAACTGGTCTACTGAAAACTTTGCCACTGCATTTCAAAAGCTGTACATTGTATCACAAAGCAATAATGGGGTGATGGCAGTTAAAGTGATTCAACTGGTAGAACAAATTATATGAAGTTGCCATTACACTTAGGGATCTATTAGCAATTGATTGATTTGTTGAATTTTTAAAATACCCCCAAATAAATGACTCAAGAATACATGTTTTTTAATAAACATTCTTTCTAAGGATAAAGTAAACATTATCCAAACCAAGTGTGGTATCCTGCCCAATTTGTGAATCTTTCTTCTAATGTTTGCACAAAATCCAGGGAACAGAGATAACTGTCAACTTTTCAGGCTTTCAATGTATTTTGGGGTCTTGCATTAATTAAATGGTCTCAAGGTGTTACTCAGGTAGTCAGTACATGAGATGATCTGAGCCATCCTGCAAAGCTGAAAAAAAAACCCCACAACCCAGACTTTAGCAGAAAATACTTTGAGGGAAACTTATGACATCTACTTAGATGCCAAATATTCAGTTAATTTATGATAGCTTTTATATGACTGGAAGGAACTACATGCTTAGTTCCCTCCCATTGTCACTCTTTTACTGCAAATCTGTCCTCATGCTTTTGATTTTGGGGCGGGCTCTAGCTCAGACAGTGAAGTTACCAGCTCTGTCTGTGCTTTCTCACCCTGGCAGCCACATCCTTGTCATAAGCCTCATTAGAATTACAGTCTAGAGCAGGATTCTGCGACACAAAATCCTTCTCTGAGTCAGCACCTATGGCCATTACAAGGCCTACAACAGCTGCAATAATACCTCAGTGAGCCATTTTAACCTTTCAGAATAGCTGCACAACTGCCATTTGCTTATACGCCACACTAACTCTAAATAGAACATATTATTTCTATAAACCCCATTAGTAAAATGACCAAATTATATGGAAACCAAAAGGTATGTTGTTAAGAATGCTGAGCAGATTTAATGTCAGAGTCTGAGGGGGCCGAGAAAACTGAACAGTTCTAAGTTAAAAAACCAGAGCACAATGGCATTTGAAGTAACGCACATTTATTTTTATTCATTAAGTGTTTTTCTGGATAACTCATTAGAGACCCCACTTCATGTACTATCCATTTTTGTCAATGTAGAACTTTTAAAAGGAGTGATCTGTGCAGATCCCCCCACATGTGTTTACCATATACCATGCATGATTGCAACCACTCACAACAAGGTAAATGGGGGAAACTATCCTGCTGGAGTCAGTGAAGTCACACTAGGCTAAATATGGTAGTTTAAAAAAGTCTGAATCAGATCCATTGTTTACAGAATACCTTATTAGTATCTGTATGTTAAGGTTTTGTCAGGTGTTTCATTATAAATCCTCATTTTGGAAAGTTTAAAACTCCAGGGTAGCATTGTTTTAAATTGCAGGAGTATAGATTTGTACATAACTATAATGATTTTTTTTTATTTAATCCTATACCTAAAAAATATCTTTATTAATTCAAATGAAGTTTGGCATGCAAGCAAGCCATAATGAAAAACAATTGCTTTTTTTTTTTTTGGGGGGGGGGGGGGGGGGGAGGGGGGGGCAGGAACAGACATATTTTAATACAGAACAGTTATTTCATTTTTTTAAACTGTTTACATATGCTTGGCAAACTGAACAGCCAGCATAATTACAAAAGCTGCCTTAGCAGAGAGCATGCCCAGTACCTGAATATAGTCTAAAACCTAAACAATGGTATGAATAATCATAAGGCAAGCTGGTTCCTTCCTCTCTGAATTTTAGCCCATGAAAAACCAATCTGCTCCCGGCAGAAGCCATGGAGAAGCGTTTCCAGTGGAAACTGACTTTGCAGAAGTTGTCTTGGCTCAGCCGCTTGGAGGCTCCATTTTGAGTCCCCCACCAGAGCTGCCACCTGCAGACCACCGCGGCCCCTTCCCGTCTTGGCTGCAGAAACGTGCAAGATGCACGTGCAGCTCAGGCGAGTCTAAGCGCTACATGGTAGACTGCTCTCTCGGGGAAGGTAACGTGTGGCTACCAGCTGTCAAACCCCAAATCGCTCCCGGCCAAATTTGGTTCGGAGATTAATATTTAGGTGCCAGATAATTATGTTAAAGCTTTTAGGACTCCTTTTCCACAGCCATTGGACGTCATAGATATACCTGTATCTTTGTCACGGTTTTATCTGGTTTTACTATTCTCGACCATTTAACATATCTTTAACATTCTTTTGGTGAGTACTTTACTTCAATACTTGTGATAGCAAGATGTTCATTGTGATGTTTTGTCTGATCTCCTGAAATTCACATTCTGGTTTAAAAAATATCATGAACAGATGTGATTAACTGCAATGGTTTTTACTGGTTTTTTAGGTAAAAGCATGGCATTGTACATAGGTAGTATCCTTCCAAGCCTCAGGATCCCAGACACATACCCTGTATCCACGCTTTGCATGCGCTTCATTGTGCCAAAAACATCAAGAGAAAAGCTGGCACATAAACTTTGAAGGGGAACTGTGCCCGTTGTGCAACTTTTCCTGTTTCATTAATCCCAACCAAATTGTTCCTCACCACTGGCAGGTCTTGCTTTGTGCTAGTTAAGAAACTGCTTTCCTAGAAAGTTGTGTGTGAAGGCCTGTACGGTGCACTGCAGTAACTCAGTTTGCTTTGTAATGGTATTGCATGATTAAATTAGTTTAAATACAAAAAGTACAGTATCAGTACAGTACAAGTATCAGTTGTCAACTTCAGGGAGGGAAGGGCTGCGCTCACACTTTCTGAGTAACTGTTTGTTACACAGGAATGGTTTAACTTTAGAAATAAAACTTTCAGACCCAAACTGAGCCCTGTTAGTAATACAG
>VZTM01004360.1:60220-164207 GCA_013400555.1 Jacana jacana
TATTTTCTGTTACACTGTTGTGAATGACAGCAAATATACTTTGTCCAGTGTGCTTAACAGTTTGTGCATTTATGATCCTTAAATTTCTTTCTAGTTACCATGCTGTGTTTTGAACGTTACAGAAGTTGGCTTCACATAAATTGTAGTCAGAGTTTTTGAACTTAAGTGTCTAAATGTGGTCATGGAAATAAGTGATGAGAACATAATGAGGAGAACTTTGAATGCAATTCACTTAGTGTTTCACAATTTGAGTGGACTACTCAGATTTTCTGGATATGCCCCGAGTCATGCAATGCCCTGTTGGGTGCATTTGCTGTACAATACAATACTGGGGTGCTTACTATTAAGAATAGCAATGTAGCATATGCAATACGGTTGATGATATCCACATACTACGCAGTAGCATGTGAATAACAATGGCAATCAAAGCTTGTGTGAATACTTATATGTGCAAAAGAATGAGTGTAAAATGTTACCTTGGTGTGTATTTTACTGCTTTCACAAGAGAGTGTGAACAGGGATCTAAATGCAGCCCTGTGGCTGCAGTTGCGTCAGGTGATATGGGCCCATGTACCACCCTAATCAACACTTGGGGAGGGGCACAAAAGTTTTCTCTCCTTTATTTGTCCCCATAGATGCTAGAACATCCACGCTCTGAGAGAGAAGCAATTAGGAATTAAGTTCAGCTGAACCCATTTTTAAACTTCAGTTGGAAATCAACTCCAAACTATCCCTGCTACTTACTGGCTGGTATTTAGATTTTGAACTCACGTATCTTCTTTAAGTTTCTGCTTATACTTCACCTGCTGCTTAGTGTGATGCGTCATATAAATGGCTTTTTTGTTAATTGCTCTGAGACATTTTTCCAACATGTGTCCCAGGCTCTATTCTTCATTGATCTTTCCCATGGAATGAACAAGCTAGGAGAACTCTATTAATTTCCTTCCTTAAGCTGCCTAGCATGTGTTTTAAGCTGTTCAAACAACTGAGCACAGAATTGTCGCGTCAGATTCTTTGAGACTGAAAGAATGTGGAGAAGCAGCTAAACTTCAGTCTTCTGCTACTCTTCCCCTTCCAGGGTAACTGCTATAAAGAAAATGGAGCAATAAAATTACTTTTAAGTCCTTACTCTTTTTATCTCTTATGGGGAGCATTGATTTTTTATTTTCATTTTCTGCATTCTTCTCTCCCAGATTCAAGGATTTTGTATAGTTTGGTAAGGTGGTGCTCTTTGCCTTAAAATATGTGGGTGTGAGTCCATTTTTGCTGTTTGCTTTGTACCAGTACATTAGCCTCAGTGGATTTTGTTAATCCAGATTTACTTGTGTGAGAGTTGACTCTGACCCAGAACGTGCCTCATGCAGTGCATTTTAAGGAAATGGGAATGTGTTTTCATGAACTCTAGCTGAAGATGAAATAGATGTTGAAGCTATAAAGACAATATTTGAATCCTCTAATAAAGCCCATAATTACATTGACTAGAATTCAGCAATAACTGAACAATATTCAGCAGGAATCTAACATTTGGCAACTTTCTGGGTGGCATAAATCAATATATTTAACAGCTGTTTTCAGCTTATTGTCTTCTTTGTATTTTGTATTTGTATTACAGAGTTGATCTGACAACTCACAGAGTTTTGCTGTATTGCTCAAAATTATGAGTCATAATGATCTTTCCCTAATTCACACGCTATTCTGACCAGATGACTTCCCTGTTTACTCTTGTGTTCAAGGTCTGTGGACTCTGCTGAAGGTCAAAACAAAGCAAAAGAGCAGTCAAATACAATGTGAGGAGTTGTATTAGAATAGGTTATAAAATAGGAGGTATATGGGGTGATAGTGTTCCAAAGCATTGGAAAAGAGTTTAAAAGCATGGCAGGGTTCTTTCTATTAACACATTGCTGTCAGGAGTGTAAGCTATGCTGAAGAAGACTGACTTGTTCATTCCTGGGCTCGTTAAAATAAAGAAAATGAGGAGAAATTCACTTCCTTATTTAGCTCTGTTTGAGAAACATGTAAAGAGGATAAGGACCATTTGATCATAGTCTGTAAGCATCTATCATTAGGAAAGGCTTTTGGGGAGAAGCTCTGTAAGACACACAAGACAAACTGTGCGATACAAGAAAGTTGTCTAATAGTCAATGTAACTTGACCATTGCAACAGGTTAATAATGCTTCTGGTGGGTTCCCTCTGGCTACAAGGCATGCATCAATTGTAGAGTTTAATCAGGAATTGTTATTACAGAAGTAACATGCTAATTTAGGTACAGTTGGTCTCAGTGCTGACAGCACTAGTAACACTTTTCAAAATGCAAGCAGCTGTGGATGTACAGATGCTGCAGATTAAGAAGTGCCCCCATCCCAGTTCTGCCATTGATTCCTCTGGAAAAAAGAGCAGGTTCCTCATGAGAGGAATCTTATGTATTCTTATGTGGAATGATTGTTTTTCTAGCAAGTCATACTGTATCTAAACACTGGCAGTAATATATATATTTTATTACATGTTCTCTAGTTGGATAACTTTTTCTATTTTACATGGACATATGTTTGGTGAAAAATATAATTAAGAAAGTAACTTTTGTCTGATGCCTAAATAAACTGAAGGAAAAGTATTGTTATATGGGTACTTTATTACAGTATTTATCAAACATCATAGAAGTGAAAGGAAATATAGATTTTGTTTCATTTTTTCATAGCTTTTATACAAATATGTTGATTCCCCAGAATTGACTAATCAATTAAATTTTCTGATCTTACTCATTTTTAATAGCTCTATTATTCACTGTATCAAAAAATCAAGAGGATGATAAGATAATAATTTTCTCATGAAACTATACAAGTTTCTGAATTAATTTAAAAGATACTGAATCAAGACACACATTGGTATGATTGAGGGGCTAAACCTGAATCTTTATTATTCCAGCTTGCTAAACCTATTTCAGTGGGACAAATGAATTACAGCTATAACTGGAACCAAAAGGATCAACAACTCACATATAAATGATTAGTTTCTGTGAACCTAAATATTGCACGTACCTTCCTACATTGAAATAAAGATTCTAGCTGGATTGATAAATGATATAAGATGATCAGAGGTCTGGAGCACTACTCCTATGAAGACAGGCTGAGAAAGCTGGTGTTGTTCAGCCTGGAGAAGAGAAGGCTCTGGCGAGACCTTATAATGGCCTTCCAGTACTCAAAGGGGGCCTACAGGAGAGGTGGGCAGGGACCCTCTATCAAGGAGTGTAGTGATAGGGTTGAGGGGTAATGGTTTCAAACTGAAAAAAGGGAGATTTAGACTAGATACTAGAAAGAAATTATTTTCGGTGAGAGTGGTGAGACACTGGAAATGTTGCCCAGAGAAGCTGTGGGTGCCCCATCCCTGGAGGTGTTTGAGGCCAGGCTGGATGGGGCTTTAAGCAACTTGCTGTAGTGGGAGGTGTCCCTGCCCATGGCACAGGGGTTAGAATTAGATGATCTTTAAGGTCCCTTCCAACTCTAATCATTCTATGATAAGTAAATAAGGAGGTCATGTAGCTGAACAATTGATTAGGTTAAAGAAATGCAAACCTTTTCATTAGGAAAAAAAAATTTTAGCTGTGAAAGTTGATAAAATAAAGTGCTCACAATGGTACTTCCTTCTTTCTATAGAAATCTGTATATGCTTCAATCAGTTTTAAAAGTTTTTGTATGTCTTTTACATGATATTTTAATTACCTCACTACCAAAAAGGTTAAGTATATATCACAGAATGATAGAATGACATGGGGTTGAAAAGGATCTCTGGAGATCATCTAGTCCAACCCCCCTACCAAAGTAGGTCCTCCTAGAGCAGGTTGCACAGGAATTTGTCCGGGTGGGTTTGAATGTCATAATAGTAATCCCTTTGAAACCATATTTTTTCATTTCACCTATGTTAAAGTAAAACTTTGATATGTTTTCTCATAGCTTATCAGAATAAGGACTATGTTTTACATTGAACAAGGATGGCAATCTTTTAGGCTCTCTGTACCTGATGATGTAATCTTTATTTCATAATGAAAAAGGTTGGCTTTTCTGCTGTCATGCAGTTCCTACAAACTTTCACCAATGATTACTAGAGATTTTAATTGCAACGTTACAGGCAGCTGGAGATTGTTATTATCTCCTGAATGTGTAGCAATTATGTAGGATGCCACAACAGCGGTAATTTAAGAAGAATTCTTGTCATTATCTACCTGGCTTGGTCAAAAAAAACGTGATGAGAGTGGTAGCATTTCCCACTGAGAAAATGCCTGGGACTGGGTTGAGTGGACATATGTTGTCTCAGGTTTAACCACTACAGCTTCCTAATGCTTTACTCACGTTGTCTTCTGTACCTGTTGAGATTGCTTGCATATCTGACTACACTCTAAGCCTGGCCAAATCCATGTATCTATGTGTATAAGGTTCTTCTCAGACTTCCCTTTTCTGTGATGAAATGGTGATAAAATACTGCAGAATCAGCATTGCTCTGCTCCCCACTGCTGTGGATAAGCTGGTACCTATCCCTGGAGCTTTGGAAGATTCTTTTACATCAGTTAGATTGACTGAAGCGAACACAGCTCATCTGTATTTGTTTAGATTGGAATATGTGGTCAAATTTGTGTAAATTACTAACAGCAACAGTGGGAGGACTACTACTGGTAGCTACTATTGGTAGCTCCATTGGTTGCTACTAATTCATCGCTATTTTGGACAGCGATTTGGGACAATGAAGGTGAGGGACTTCCCCAACAGAAAAAGACCCTCTGACACCTGCTGTTATGTGGCTGTGCTGTTGCTCAGATTTTGACTCCGCTTTCCTACCACTTCTGAATATTATCAACCATACCTGAAAAAAGCCCCACCCCTATTTTAATGCCACCTTTTATTCTGTTGTCACTTTTTAAAATTTCTGCTTCTGTAACATATAAATCTTAAATCATGGGTTAAAATATTCTCTGAGGTATTTAATAAGTGATTGAAAAGACAAATGCTTAGTGAAATTTTCAAAATCACTAAAGTCGAGTGCTTAAATCCCATTGATTGAAATGGAAGTCAGGATTGCAGCTTCCATAGGTGCTTAGAAAATCCTATCCAGCACAACTTGACACATTTGAAAGTCTGCCCTTCAGGGTTTGTGTTTTCTGGAGACCCAGAAACAAAAAAAAAAATTATTCAGTTTGCAACACTGCCTCTAAACAAACTTAGTGAGACCTATTTTTATATCATGCTAATATTAATATTCCACACACCATCACCCTTACTTCATATCTTCCCTGCAAATTGCCTGCAAGTAGGTTACTTCAGCTCATGCCCCGGAGGCAACAAGTCTGAGATCTACCAGAGAGGGTGTGTTTGAGAGTTAAGAAGGCCTTCAGAGAAAGCAAGTGACCTCTCAGTATGTCTCCATCTAAACAAGGACATTTTGTTCTTAATCTCAGTCAATACGTAAACTTGGAATAACAAGGTTTTAAGTATCCATCACATCCAAAGATTTAGAGCTCTATCATTTTAGGCCAGTAGTTTAATTGCATATATCCTTCTGTCATTCCTACCTGTGAAACTGGGGAAATGAGATAAATCCAAGGATACTTCATTCAACCCAAACATCTTATTATTAGCATTTTCTTCCTCAAATAACCCAAAAAGAAGCTCTAATGGCCATACCCTGATTTTTCAGCTTGCTCATGTTCCTTTTGTAAAATTTTATTACTCTGAAGGAAATTAAACAACTAAGAGTTTACAAAATGTTTTATTTTGTTATGTCATTTCTTGTGCATTGTCTCTTGCAAACAAATTAAATAGATCTTTAGCTGGCAGTTGGCAGGATGACATAGGGATAGCAAAAGTATAATGAGAAAGGAGCTGCTGATTCAACTAGGTGGGGAAAGCTAGGATTGCACCATAAAACACATGATACCTCATAACACTATCTCATTTAAAGAGTACTGCATCAGTTTAAAGCTGTAACACACTGGTAAACTACTGTAAAAACATCAACAAAAAACTCAAAACCCCACACTCTAAAAGGCATCTTCCAAAAATTATGTGAAAACACTTAACAGCATGAAGTGTTGTGATCCAAGCTTCAGACAGAAAAATTCCTTTACTGATTAAAACTGTTGTTTACAAATATTGTTGTGATCCGTGGTCTTAAAAGAGGGCATATAAAGTAGAACATCCCAGCAGTACTCATGGGAATCACCAACTGTGAACTGAAGATGTTGCCTCTTAGCCAGTGCTGAAAGGAGGATACACTTTGTCTTAGGATGACTCCAGGACAGATGTTAAGTCTTTTCTCATTCTCCGCTTAAAAGTCCCTTTTGTGTCCTATGGCTCATTTCCACATTTATACACTCCTTTCAGAGCCAGCATGTAGCCCTCACCCTGACACAAACTGCAGCATTTATGTCTCTCCACGTTCAGAACATTCTTGAGAGTAACCTTGTCCCAGATGAGTCTCTAGCCTGGAAGACTGTCCACAAAATTGGGAATGAGAGCTAGACTTGAGCTACCCAGCAGCCTATAGGAGAAGAGTGTTTAAGCCACATTTTCATCAGCTTCATGTACTGTCCATATTTCTTACCATCATTTGGAAACCCCAATCTAGCCAATTAGAGGGTGGAGGTGAACTGATAGCAAGTTATCGGAGAGAAAACTCTAGAGAAAATTCCTCAAGAGGAGATAGTATCAGAAAGTTTAAAGCTGTCCTCTCATTAAGTACTTGTTACCTGAACTTAGCTAGCAGCATCAATAGAGTGTTTATGAGGAACACTGGCACAGTCATATGTTACTTACACAGGATGTATCTGTTTCCTGTCATATTTGTAGCTCATAAATACTTAGCTCTATTGATAGACCCCACAGAGTATGGCTAGGGATTAATACATGGTGCCCAGTGGAATCTGTAACAACTTTATGTTAAGGAACGTGTATACCTCGTTATCTTCATATAAATGACAAATGCTTTTTTCCCCCATCTCTGCTGTGCTTTAGCTGTGTCAATATTAAAATGCTTGTTCTGCAAAGAGATTATTATTCCAGTTTGGAATTTTTATGAGACCTAGGCCCAGGCCTGACATTTCTTACATGAATTCTGCCACTACCTTAGCATGAACACTTCCTAATTGCTGATTACAGCTTATCATTACAAGAAGACACTTATAACCAGGGAATTGAACCAGTATGTTTGAATCTGTTCTGGGTCAGATCCAGCTGTGATTGAAGCTGTTTTAGTTGAGCTCTGATTCCGAACCAGTAACAATTTATTGTTCAGCTCACAGACTGTCAGCACAGGCCTTCAACAAGGGGAGGTATTAACCTCTGTCTCCTCCCCCTTCATAAGTATCATTTTTAGTCCTGGACCTGTACTGGATTTTTTTTTAATACCTTGAATGCTGCTAGTGAGAAAAAAAAAAAAGTTAGGAATACAGGTGAGGCCAGCACTAGCCAGAGGAATGGGAATGACAGAAGGGTCAGCTAGTTGCCAGGTAAAGTCTTCTTTCTCTCCCTTGTAAAAACCCAAACCCATTATCTGCCTGTATGTATATCTCCCTGCCACTAGATATAATAGTGGTATTGCTGGAGGAAACTAAGGCTGTGAACAACAGTGTTTTCCTCCATAAGAAACGGGAGTCACAAGAAGCAGTTTACCTGGATCTCACCTTGGCAGGTAGACCCCAAGGGTGGCTGGTTCCAGGGGCAAAAGTTTGTGACCATCTGCTGGTGTGTGACAAGGAAAGGGGAAAGAACAGATGGAGGGCAGGGTGGTGGTCTTTGTTTTGCTTCAGTTCCAGTTTGAGATCTGGGAACCACAAAATTTCCAAAGTAACAGTTTATGTTTAGAGTCATAGAATTCTCCAAGTTGTAAGGGACTTTCAGGATGATCTAGTCCAACTGTCAACCTAACTCTGACAAAAAAACATCACTAAACCATGTCCCCGAGCACCACGTCAAACAGTCTTTTACAGCTTCGGGAAATATTTTTAACCAGTTCCTGGCTCAGGTTTAGTTTGACTTTTTCTGATAAGAGAAGAATGAGAAATACAACTATCTTATTCAATCACTGACATTGATTTTAAGTGAGAAACTGTAAAAATATGTCAGATGTGCTCTATTCTTCAGTAAGCTTTTATTTATAGTTTAAAAAGTCAGCATCACAGATAATTTAATCATAGTGAAAGCCCCTGACTTTGGCCTTGAGAGGGTATTCATAAGGTTCTTGGTACAAAAGCAAAAGTTTGTATTTTTTAGTTACTTTTCTGCCTTAGCCAAATTTCTGCTGGAGCAGCTTTGTTGTGAGGCATTCAGTTACATAGAAGTGAATGGGTGTGGTGTGCTGCTGTCCCTACATGCAAATCCTGTCTGGAAGTCAAGCGCCTCTGTGTGGCATGCAAGGCCTGACCTATGCTTGTGTTATTTCAACTTGTCTTACTAACCTTTGTCTCACTGCTGATGGTCCTGGTTCTCACCTGAGATGCTGTGTGCATTGTTCTAACCTTGGGACTAATACAATCAATTTATGGGTTTGATTTGGTTTTGATGTTTAAACAAATGGCTGTAGAAGGGATCCCGGAAAAGGTCAAGGGAGGTCATCCTCCCCCTCNTAACTCTGACAAAAAAACATCACTAAACCATGTCCCCGAGCACCACGTCAAACAGTCTTTTACAGCTTCGGGAAATATTTTT
The DNA here is from genome assembly GCA_013400555.1 of Jacana jacana. Lineage (NCBI taxonomy): Eukaryota > Metazoa > Chordata > Aves > Charadriiformes > Jacanidae > Jacana > Jacana jacana. The sequence goes on from VZTM01004360.1 coordinate 68,912, forward strand.
AACCAGTTCCTGGCTCAGGTTTAGTTTGACTTTTTCTGATAAGAGAAGAATGCGAAATACAACTATCTTATTCAATCACTGACATTGATTTTAAGTGAGAAACTGTAAAAATATGTCAGATGTGCTCTATTCTTCAGTAAGCTTTTATTTATAGTTTAAAAAGTCAGCATCACAGATAATTTAATCATAGTGAAAGCCCCTGACTTTGGCCTTGAGAGGGTATTCATAAGGTTCTTGGTACAAAAGCAAAAGTTTGTATTTTTTAGTTACTTTTCTGCCTTAGCCAAATTTCTGCTGGAGCAGCTTTGTTGTGAGGCATTCAGTTACATAGAAGTGAATGGGTGTGGTGTGCTGCTGTCCCTACATGCAAATCCTGTCTGGAAGTCAAGCGCCTCTGTGTGGCATGCAAGGCCTGACCTATGCTTGTGTTATTTCAACTTGTCTTACTAACCTTTGTCTCACTGCTGATGGTCCTGGTTCTCACCTGAGATGCTGTGTGCATTGTTCTAACCTTGGGACTAATACAATCAATTTATGGGTTTGATTTGGTTTTGATGTTTAAACAAATGGCTGTAGAAGGGATCCCGGAAAAGGTCAAGGGAGGTCATCCTCCCCCTCNACTGGCTACCTGAAGAAGTTGTAGAATCTCTCTCTCTGGAGATACTAAAAACCTGCCTGGATGCATTCACATCCAGGATGTTCCAGGTGAACATGCTGTGGTGGGGGACGGGGGGGTGTGTGGACTAGATGACCTCTGAAGGTCCCTTCCAACCCCTGTGATTCTGTGACTCTGTGAAATGCAAGGCACTGACTCTGATTCATTCTCTGGCAATATGAACTGTAAGTCCATCTCAGAGGGAAGGGTCGTTGAGCACATGGTGTTAAACATGACCTGTTGGGATTCACCTTGGCTTCTACAGAGGGAAACGCTGCCACACAGACCTGCTATATAAGCACATTGCATGTAGATAAAGAAAAGCCAATGATGATAATAAACTCAACTTTCAAACATCCTTTGGCAGTTTTCCTCACCAAACACATCTGCACTGATTTTAAAAAAAAAGGTTCTTTTACAGTTTGAAATCTGGTAAAATGATAGTAATCAAAGGGTAAGGTATAAACAGGACTTTTCAGGATGCAGAAGACTTGGCAGTGTCATCTCCCAGGGATTGGTACTGGGATACATTCTATGCAACTTTTTCATTAGTGACCTGGAAAAGGGAGTGAACAGTTAAATCTGCAAGTTTGCCATTATTGTACTGTCTTGGGGTGCCAAACGTTGTGCCAATGGTGGAGAAGTCCAGAATGACACCAGAAAATTGAATAAATGGTTGAAAAGCTGACAAAAGAGCTTCCACATAGATAATTGTAAATGTAGAAAAATAATCTCAACTGCCTATGCAAAGCTGAGCTCAGAACTGACAGGTACAGCAGAGAAGAGAGATTTTAAAGTCGTCGTTGACAGTTCTCTGAACTCATCAGCTCCATGAACTAAGCTAGTCAAAAAAGCCAGCAAAATGTTGGGCATCAGCAGGAATGCTGGTACAGGTCACAGGGTATCATTCTATCATTGTATAAAAAATCAGTGTCCACATCTCAGCGTATAATTCTGTTCTCCACATCTGGACAAGCATAGAGAACTGTATTGTAAGGAGAGACTGGCAAGTCTTCAGCTTGGAGAGGAGAGGGGGGCTGGGCATGGAGAATGATGAAGGTGGGAGGGCATCGATCAAAATTTGCAAAACAATGAAGGCAGGTGATGAGCTGAACTTTACTAAATCTCACAATGCTAGAACTAGAGGTACAGATCAAAAGACAGGAGGATCATTTTACAATAGGTTAAAGAAGGTACTTCCTTCTTTAGGAAGTAGACAAGTAGATGTGTATATGTAGTCCATATGTGAATGTGGGAGATAATTAGACCAGTTATCTTCTTACTGAAGTCAGAGATGACATACTGTCTTTCCTGTTAGTTGTTGGGAGTGTGGTATTTATGCCACGACAGCAAATATACTGGCAGAAACAGGATTTATTTTTCTAAATTTTCTATAATTATATGATGTTCAGCTGTTAAACACAGTTTACTTTGTAGGGATATATATACATATATATACATATATGTGTATATGTAGTTCACTCTAGTTCTTCTGCTAGGGAAGTCTCCTGCTCTTCAGCAGAAATATACCAACTCTATAACTATCTTGTTTTAACAGTCTCCACAAACCAAACATAGGCCATCTTCTGGCCAGTTATATCTTAGGATTTGTGGCTGCCAGCAGCAGAAAACTTATGGACATTTCACTGTTTTTTTTTGTTCTATATGATGCTGGGGTTTTAAGCTGTGCTTTTGGACACTCAGTCGTGGAATTGGTTTGACAGCATCAGCAGTTTGGCAAATCTGCACCATCTCCACTTGGATGTACATCTAATCATCTCTCTCTGGGAGGCTTTTTCCAAGTACATTGTGGGGGAAAAAATATCAAATATTGTCTATTTTGGTGGGTCCCATGGGAGCAGTAAGGAAGCAAGGAAGGATGTGCATCATCTTCTCTGGTAGAATTTTAAAATACATCTCAAGGTCTGGAATGGGCAGGGGAGAGAGCAAGCTGTGAGTTGTTACTGTGAACAGGACAAGTGTCCTTCATGGCTGATCAGCCATCAGCTGGAAGATTTTGAATCCCTTATTAACAATTTTAAGTAGTAAATGCTGCTTCCAAGGAAGGCAGGATGCTTACCACCTGTGCTCATGGTGGCATCATTAATTGGTACACAATTAACTTTGTCTTGCATTTGCTTATGCAGTCTTTTCCACCTTCTGCTACAGAGCTTTGTGATATTGGCATGATCTTCAACCCCAAAGATCACAATAGTAACTCCTCCTGCTTTTTGTCCTTTCTGTGCTGAGCTGAGAGATGTCTTGGTGCTGCTCCCCTGCCCAAAATAGTCCTACATGTTGTCACTCCCAAGTCAGGTTCCTGCATTGTGCTCTGTACAAGAGTGCATGATCTGCCAGGGTGGTAGCACGGGCCAGTTTGAACGCATTCTACTTGCGCAGCTCTAGCTTCATATCTAGGTCTGGATGGGATTCAAGCTGTTGGATTTAATTAGAAAGTTTGTGTCTATTTTGGAGCCTGCTTAATCGACTTAGTAATAGCCCTTGTACCTAGGCTCTGTCCTGTCAGCATAGGTGCCTCCTGATAAATCTCAAAGTGCGTTTTTGGTCACTGGAGGTACATTAATAAAAAGGTGAATGAAATCAGGTGTAGCAAGTCATCTAGTGTTAGCTAGGATTTCATGCCATATAGGGAGGAGTTCTACTGCAGAAACTTACACCAAAAACATCTTTTCAAGTGCAGTTTATGCACTTCTTGTCGCAGAATATGTAAGAAATAGTGACTGCAAGCATTTCATTTAGTATATATCTCTCTAAAAGCAGAAAAGTTTTGGAGCATAAGGGACAGTAGCAGTAAGTTTTTCCAGTGATGCAGTTGGCTGGGAAGCAGGAGGCAGCACCATTCCTTGCTGTTCGGCTGCCCTGCGGTATCAGCTGGACCATGTGACTTCACTTCTCTGAGTACAGATTCTCCATCTGTAAAATGAGAGCACCGCAGAGCAATTAAAATCTGTGGGTGAGGGGACTCATGTAGGAGTTACATGTTTTATGCCACAGTTAAGGTAACACAGGCAATTGTGCTGTAAGACAACCTGTGCATCTCTCTGTCACTCACACCTACTTCACCTCTCAAAAAGGTATCAAATACTCTCTTAACATCATTTTTAATGATCATCTACACAGGCAAAGATTTGTGTTGCATAATTCTAACTTTGTCAGAATATAGGTCACCTAGCCAACAAAATTTCTATGACTATGAAAAAAGAGCACTTTTATCCTCTCAGGGTTGAGTGTTGTGGGTTTTTTTCTTAAAAAAAACTCAGCTGGGCTGTAATCATATTTGAGAAGATCTCAACCTTTGTAATTCTATCCAATAGCCAGAAGCTGGTCTATGACAGACACTGGTTTTTGTATACCTCTTGCACATAGCACCACTTAGCCTGCCTTAATCATCTCCTTCAGCTAAAAGATTTAAATACAGTCTCCTGTCTTAAGAGAGTAGATATGTCAGAATGGCCCAACTTTCTTGTCTGCCTTGGTGGTGTATTGGGTGGTTTGAGTAACAGCTGATGCCACAGACACCTCTGTGTTACTCTTTTGCATCAAAAAAACCCAAAAGAATGACAGCTTTTGATACCTGTTGTCCTCCAATGCTGGAGCTGGGCACAGTGGCTTGTCATGACCAACTGAAAAGAAAGATTTCATGCTTCGTTTCCTTCCACATCTTATTTGTGGGAGTAGGTTTCTTGAATGTTAAAGAAAATTAGATTGTGGCTCCAGACTTCTTTTTTCCCCTTAGTGCCTGTGGGACACAGTGCAAACTATTTGTGGAGCAGAAATCACAATTCCCAGCCAGCTCTCCAATACTTTGTATCAAGCCTTCCTATTTGTCAGTGATAGTGAAAACTTCAATGTTGAGTCTTGTTATAGTAGTTTGCAAAAGTGGCTGTCCTTGAGAAAACTTGTGTATTGTATTTTTCAAGTTTTTCTGCTTTATTCTGACAAGTATAAGCATTTTGTTTACAGCAATCTCCAAGTATATAGCACAATAGTTGTTTTAAGAGTTTTGAGCCTTGTGTGTTAGTCTGCTTAATATAAAGTTCTGGAGACAGATTATAATAAGCAAAATCGTGATGCTTTAGCAGTTATGGATCATATTGAATCTTTTCATACTTGTGTGCAAAGGCCAGAGAAAATCTTCATTGCTCTAGCCAAAGAAACACAAAATTTAGTTCTCAGTAATTCTGCTGTAGAGACATCCTACTGAATAGGTAATAGAGAATGAAAAATTATTTAATGATTTTATTTCATGTTAAATTACTTGCAAAATTATATTAAGTTCAGTTACATGACAGGAAAAATTGTTCCTACTAATTTCAGTGTGACTCTTACTGTTCTGTACCAGAGAGGCTGCCTAGACAGACAGCTATGTGCAAAGCTTTCCACAGGTTCCTCAAGCCACAGGTGTGTTAATCTATTGGCAGTTTCTGTGTGGTGAAAGTTTCTGAAGGAAGACTTAAAAATTCCCATTTTGATTTCAGAGAAATCAAACACATAAAAATTAGATCAGATTTCATCTTTCTTGGGTGAATATATAGCACCAAGTAGCTTCAAAATTCATGGTTACTGTTTTTCACATCCCTTTTGTGTCCAAATATCTTGGTCTAACCATACCACATCTATGGCCAGAACCTGGCACTTGGCCTCATTGAAGGCCATGCCATTAATATTGGACCAGTCAAGTTGCTCCACATAACATAAAGCAGAGGAAAGGGCACAGGTCTTCCACCAGAAGCCCATAGACTTCAGGAGTACTTTGTCCATTCAGAGATAGCCTCTCTGCCCTCAGGGCAAGGCTGACTGCCCTTAGTGAAGTCTCTTGTATGGAATTAGAGAGGAGAAAAGATGATGAAACTGATGCTACAACTCCACTGTGCACACAAGGTGATAAAAAGAAAAGGGCAGCACCAGGAATCAATCCTCTGACGTGCCCAGGAAAATAAGATGTACTTTGAAAAATGTTCATGGTATCCATTGTGAAGACTTTCTTTCAGGAATAGAAAATGAAATTGTAAAATGAAATCATTTTATGAAGTGAGAGCCCAAAGGATATACTTTGGAATAAATCCTTTCAAGTAAAGGGGACTGTGCCAAAGGAAGATGCTGCTCCACACTGAAACCATACCTAGGTAGCTGGCACAATACACAGGTCATTCACGATGCCTTCCTTCCGAGAAGAGCTGCATTCTGATGGACTACTAGGGAAAGCAATTTCCAGTCCTGTGCGATCTCTTTTTGAGAATGCTCTGTCCTCAGAAATAGTGGAAGGTTTATGGAAATTACAGTGGATGCAACCAAATAGTTAGTGCATGCACAATAAAGCAGTGATTGCAGGTACCAAGGAAAATTAGGCTCTCTATAACTCATGTCACTCTTCGTAAGAGTAGATAATTCCAACTGTTGTCCTTGACTAAATCTGTGCCGCTGAGCATTTGTCCAGCTGGCTGCTGCCTTAAACCCCAGTGCTGGCTTCATTCCAACGGGGAAGCTATTTCCATAAGCATATCATTTATAAAGTGCTTTGGAATCCTTCAGGATGAAAGATGCTATGTAAATGTCAGGCACTGTATTACATTCAAGACATTAATAACATTTTTTTCTGATACTTCACCTATCAGATAAACTGAGGACAGAGAGCATGTTAGTCATTTTTGGGCCAGAGCAGTTTTAAAAAGGAGTGTAGTGTATATATTGTCCACAGAGCTAAGCTCTCCTTGATGCTGCTGATCAGGTGCTAAAGCAGCAAGTGCTTCCCCTCCCATTCATCCCCTCCCAAATGTCAGATCAAGATTTGTACTTTTGGTATTGTGTATAAGGCAAGACAGCAGCTAACTCCATCCCCCTGGAATCTGTAGTTTAAGGGGAGATTTAGTTCCCCCAGCCACTCAACTAGCCAATACAAATGCTGTCATCAGCCACAAGTCTTTGCAGGAGGCACATTCTTGTTTTAAGGAAGCAGCCATTTGTTCTTTGCAGTGTGTCCTATGCCCCCAGCAGCCTGTGTTGCTTGTTAAGACTCCTGCAGAGGCAGAAACCCTGAGCAGGAGCCCCTTGTCAGCACAGAGCTTGACCTTTGGGAAACTTGGCCTTTGAGTTTCAGGTGTTCTTACTGTAAACCTCTCCAAAGTGAATAATGAAGGATTCTACGTGAAGAAAATCTTTCCAGGTATACAATCATATTTATACCTAGGCAGACTTCACTGGGATTTCTTAGAAGTTCTTACAGAATATTTTAATATTTTAGCTGTCTGTAGGATACTCTGAGAACTTTCTTTCTGGTTTGTTTTTTTTGTGTGTGTGCTCAAAAGGAGAAGTGTATAGACAGACAAGAACATAGTCATGAAGTCATCCACCCAAGAGGAGTGGTTACTCAGCTTTTGGTTGTTTGGGGTTTATTTTAACCTCATAAATGGTTGCCTGAGATTTTAAGTTTGGGGTGGAAGTATTGTTCAACTTTAATTTTCTGCACTCTGCCTGCCTTGTCCCTAGCTGTGGTATCGCTCTGCAGAACATCAAACATCGGAGGGCAATGGTGACCTGTGTTGTTTTAATCTCAGACTAAGCGGTTCTCTTGTTTTGTTTTAAAAATGAGTCCTTAACTCCTGTAAGCTCCATTCTTCTCCACAGCTTTACAGAAATAAAACACATCGAGGAGGAGGCATAATATGACAAAAGTAGTGGTTTTATTGAAAGAGAGCTTTTGGTATTTTGCTTTTGAAATGTGTTTAACACAGAGTTTAAGGATTGGCAATTTGTTTAAAGAAATGGGTAAAATATTTAAAACCGCCACTTTATTTAAACTATTGTGCCTCCTTCGGTAAACATTCAGTACATGACTGAACCCTGTATGAACTTGTGCTTGTTGCTGGTTAAATAGATTCTGAGTTTAAATGAAAAGGGGCTGCTATTGAGAACAGGACAAAAAAGTTGCATGTGCATTTTTTTTTATTTGCCCACACACAAGCTCTTACCCCCCAAAATACTGTGTTCACAGGATCTTTTATTAAAACGCCTTTTTTTTTTCCTAGGCCTCAAAGTACTAAACTGAAAGCAAGCTGTTAACAGAAATGAGTAATTATTGAAGCTCTAACAGGCAGCTTTCATTGAAGTTGATTACAGCAGCCATATAATCACTTTTACGGATGCTGTAATCACAGTAGCAGGGAATGCTTCACTTGGTTCTTATTGTTTTCACTCAGGGTGGAGGTAGGGGGCCTGCAAGAAACCCGTTTTACCACCTCAGTACAATTTCTGCTGTAAAGGAAATCTACACAGCACTGAATGAAGCAGAGAATCATTTATTCTTTCTTTATTAGCATTTTCTCCTCCCTCACATGAGAGTCTGTCGGAGTCAGGAAATTGGTGTTATTCAATATGCAAGCCAGAGGTTGTAATGACCATTTGGGAGGGTATGACCAACAATTACAGCCCTTAATGAATAGGAGTAATCTAGTTGAGACTAAACACTAGTAGCAACTCTGGTGCTGTCTCTGGTAAAATTAAAAGAACAGCAATGCAAAGGAAGTTAACAAGAATTAATTAGTTAGATCGAACTGAAAACCTACTCATTAGTGATGTTATAGGCAAAGTAAAAGCCTATCTTCAGTGCAATTAGGTAGACAAATGAATTGTACAACTGACTGATTCACACCTGCTAACAGCTAAGGGCTATAGCTGATATGTATGGGATCCACTTTTTACAGTTCATGCATACTTGCATAGTTTAATGGATCTTGCATTCCTGAATTAGCCTTCACTCCTTCACATTTCAGTCGTGTATTTGATCCAAACATTAAAGTGTTGCTTATAGATTCTGACACAATGCAGCCGTCTACAAGACAGCTTTTAGAAGGGTCCATAGAATTGTAACATCTGCTTAAACCACGCTGCCATGCAGAAGGGGTCTCAGTTTGCAGATCTTTCTTGTTTGTTTTTGGTTTTGTTTTTTTTTTAACTATTTAAGAATTCACATACTTGGCAAGCTCTCACTCGTGTTGAAAGTGGACAAGTAGGCAGAGAAAGATTATGTTGGCAGTTAAGAAAATAATCCTGTGATTCAAGATTTTGACACTTACATGAAGAAAAGAATTGTGAAGAAAAGGAAAAAGGAGCTTAGAGCTGTGGAGTAGCCATTAGACACCTACAAGTCTCACTGTCATCAGAGGATGCTGTATTTGCAGAGCAGTCTTGGGGATTCATGAAATACAACCATGATCACACTGATCAAAAGAGCACAAGCATTTTTCTCCTCATCCCGCATTTCCTTTTCCTGCTTAGTCTTAGGCAATGCCTTTGTGGGATCTGGGGAGCAGAATCAAACTGCAGTATCCAGCATACCCTCTCCGGTTCCTGCTGCCAAGTGGGTTTGGGATTCACAGGAGACAGTGGTCAATTTGTGCAATGTGCTTTTCAGGGGACAAACTGAGAAGTTACACAGTGTACTCTGATCCCTCTTCCTGCTGATGTAGTCTTCATTCTGGGGTCTTGGAATTTTCTACTTTGTTAATATTTCACAAAGACCTGCAGGTCTCTCATGCTCTGTGAGGTTGCCACAATTTTCAGTTCAACTCTATGTTAGGAAGAAACACCTTTACTTTATTGCCATGCACTCATATTATAGACTTAACTCTGATGGCCCTGGTTTGACAGAGAGTTTTGGCCTGAAGTGCTTTTATTTGTGAGAAAGATTGCTCAGAAGCAAAGCAGACATGGTGGGAAGTGCATGTGAACCTCAGGTTTGTTGAACAGAGCCTCTTCTTTGTAATACGCTATAGGGTTTTTTTTGTTGTTGTTGTTTTTTTCTTAACTGTCTTTTTTAAGGAGAAAATTCCCGTACAGTCTGAGAGTTTGCACTGTAGAATAAATAACCTCTCTGGCTTGGCCAGTTTCAGGCTCTTGTTTTCATTTTAAAGGGGGAGTTTTGAATATAAAGTATTTGATTTAAAGATTTTTTATTAGATCTTAACAAATGACATCTATTATTTACACACAAGAGACTAACTCCCTAAAAAGCTGCCTGGGTATGTAAATCTACCAGTCTGATATGCACATAAAATAGATTTTTTGGACTGAAAACCCAAGCAAATGTACCTATTACAACAGAAAGACCCCTTTGAGTCCTCTAAAAGCTTTTTTTTGGTATATGGCTTCAATGTATGTTTATTGGGTTTTTTAAACAAATGGAGCCAAATCCAGGTTTAGTATAATTCTTTATATGTGCTATATATATATTTGTAACTCTAGCTTTCACCCAAAATTAGGGATAGATGCACTACTACCCTCGTGCTAATGGGAGCTGTATTGATAAAGGTCACTGTTGCTTTCCCATAGCTATTTTCATAGCAGGAGCAAAAGTCACCTCCACTAGAAAGAGGCATCTGAAGATGTCTGCAATGAAGTAAAACAGAAAAACCCTGTCTTTTCACTCCAGGTTCCAGCTCGCAAGGGGTTGAGAATTGGCACAGGGCTGGGTCTCTGGGAAAAATCTCACCTTCCAGCAGCCTGTCCAGGCTCTAGCCCCTCCCTGGAAGGGCCCAGGGCATTAAAGTCGTGAGGAGCTGCCAGAAGCCAAGAGTGCCTTCAGTGCCTTCCCTCTGCAGGCCTTGTGGGTGCAGCCAAGCCGAGTGAGGGGTTTGAGCAAAACTCTTCTAAAGTTGATGGGAGCATTTGAACCCAGTATGTTTCTATGTTGGGACAAGGCTGTAGTCATTGAAAGTGGGCAAATGGATTTTTATCAGGGTTTGTTTTTAATAAAGTTATTTCCTTGCTGACAGGCAGGTTTTAACCTTCTGGAAAGAGGAGTTTGTAATAGAAATGTTGACACAACCTCCCTCTAGGGGTGCAATTGCATTGCTGCAATAATAGTGTGTGGGCAATACAGTAATAGGGCACTGACCCATAACTGACAAGAAGCAAGGCTCCAACTGCATTATAAAGGTCATTCTCTTATTTGTGAAAATGGAGTGGTGGTGAGGTTTTTTTTCTCTACTCCCTGAGTTTTATGTTCTCTCTTCTTTCTCACACCCTCACCCCAAATCCAAACACTTTATATATTTAATTCAGTAGAGTGTTGAAATTTTTAAGGCTATTAAAAAAAAAACAAAAAACAAAAAACCAAAAAAACCCCAACCCAAAACCCCAAAACAAAACATAAAACCCCCTTAAGTACGGGATTAACCCTAGCTCTTATATGAGCTAATCTGTGTTCAGCACAGGACACACAAAAAACCTATAAGGAAAGCCACTTTTGCAGTTTCTAGGTGGCCACCAAAGATAGCTAGGGTAGTCTGAAGGTTGCTCTAAGTTTCAGCCATTGACAGTGGTGCTAATGGGGCATGCTGCATTCAGGTGCAAAGAGAAAAATGGCTCTGAATCTCTTCTGTGTCCACTTGATCTCTGTTGTCATCTTAAGTAGCATAGGGTGGGCATGAAGCTACAAAAACAGTGAGCAGAGGAACTAAAAACCATTTGAACTCTGTATGTACAGCCTCTCACAAGAAGAGTGACCTTCAGTGATTCTCTCACCTTATAACCTTTTCCTTTCAAATATTTAGGAAGGAGCACTGCACACAGCAGAGACCAAATGAAGGGGTCAATATGTGCTGCAGTCTGCCTGCATGACACCATTGAGGTGCCTTCTAGTATCTGAGAACAGTAACCACAATAGTTGATGTCATGAGACTGATTAAAACTAACTGCCCTGCCTGTGAGGTAGAACATTAATTGAAAATGTGCAATTTGTACAATAGACAGTAGTTAATTATCTGCTTCTTTGAACTGCTTGCTGTTTGGGATGTCTCTGCCTATGGGGACCAGAGACAGGAAACAAAGACACAGGCAGTTTGAGAGGGTAGTTGATGCCGTTTAAATGAGTAGGAGCTGTTTAGAAAAGAACTCTGTTTAATTCTTTATATAATTTTAGATCTAGTTTATAGTAATACTAGTAGAGGTGCAATTGCCCTCTATGGGAGCTGTTGTCACTAGGTTGCACAAGATGGCCACCTTAGTTTATGCTAAGCATCAGTATTAAAACTTGTTACTTGCTTTGTATAGTGATTCTTACCAAGTGAGGTAAAGAAAAATTATTTACACTTACTGGTGGTATAGGCATTTAGAGTCAAAGATAAGCATTTCTGAATTAACCCAGTAGAGAGCAGTGGTGTGTATACACACCAGACACATTATGACAACATTCTTTTACTACATAGAGCCTTGGTTACTTCATTTTGGGGAACTTGAGTTTTTTTTATACTCCCCTTTTTCATTTTGAGGATAATACGTGGTTTGCAGGCACAAACACATACACACTGATGCAGGCAAATTTACTAAAATGCTTTATTTATTGGAATTCATAAGTCAATTCTTCTCTATTTTCATCTATCAATGATAACTACATGATTGCTGCTGAGTAAAATGTAAAATATTCGATAACCTCTGTCATCATTGGATTCCAAGGATAAAAGCACAAATATTTGACTTAAACGTTTATTTACTTCCTAATTCTATGGTAATTTTTTATGTGTATCTCTCTAACTGTATCTGCCTACACAATGTGTAAAGTGTTCATCCATTGTTATCGTTGTTAAGATCAGCACGCAGTTAATCAATCACAGAAAATTGTTTTATATCTTATGCAAAAGATTATTAATGCCTTATTGTGTAAAAGCTTACCTAAGCTGATGTTCTCAAAACTGAAACATTTAATCACATTTGTCATATTTTGGTTTTTTTGCTGAATATACAAGACTGTGTAACACTAATTAAAACAGTGTGCAACAAAGAACACACTGGGAATATACTGATGAAGAAGACAGATGCATAGAGAGTGACTTAAGTGGAAATTATCGAAACAGTGATTTTTTGGTAAAGGAAGAAAGATCACTCCAAAGTGGAACCTCTGTATTTGAGGTCTTCAAAATGTCTCAGTAGTTCGAAGTCTACATTGGACCCAAAAATGAACAGGAACTGCTAATATACATCCAAAATCTCCTGAGATTTTGGCTCGTGGCAACGAGTTTCTCATGAAACAGCTGGTCTAAGGTGCTCAAATACTGCAGTGATGAGTAACGTGTGAGCATGTGGGAAACTTGATGAATCTCATGAAATTTCATTATGAAGGAAGTCATGAAATGGCAACTGATGAGCACTGCTAAGTCTGTAGCTGAGCTCTATTCCTGCTTCAACCTCAAGCCCAACCTTATGAGAGGACTACACCCTGTCAGTCCTGTTGCTCAGCTTTCATATGAAAGGTTGTGCCACTGGCTGTCTCTGTTGTGTTACCCCTCAGTGTTCAGTTCCCTGGGCTGGGTGGTGCTCAGAACAAAACCAAGCCAAGAAGAATTTATGTTACCTGTTGGGGAAGGATGATCGGAAAAAAAGCCAGAGGTGTTTTTTCCAGCTGCTTTGGTTGAGTTGCATACGAAGTTTCAAAGGTTTATCTGGTGCTTAGATGTTTCTGGTTTTGTTTTAATCTACATCTGGCAGATATGGGGAGACTTGGCTGTTGGTCTCTGCATCTTGAGGTGCCCATTTCTGTTCAAGGAGTGTCTCTGAACTGCGCATAGATGGTGGAGTGAGAGGCTGGAGCTTGCAGGCACATGGTGCCTGGAACAGGGTTATCAGTGGCAAAACAGCACCAGCTCTGAGCAGCAAGGTCCTGCCACTCACCCTGTCTCTTGCAGAGCCCTAAAGACCTAAACTAGTAGCTTGGCCCTGTCACAACAGGTAGTCCCAGGGAGTGGGGAGGCAGCAGCTGCTGCTGGGGACAGGGGAGATGGAAGGAGGTGGCTATGAAGTAAATCACCAAACCAACCTGTCTTGCTCCAGTGGCATGATGAGCCGCAGCCTAGAGCAGAGCTCTCCCTCCCAAGTGCTGCTAACCAGCAGCTCAAGTTGCTCAATGCCTTTTGCGCTCTGGATGGGGAACAGTGATGGGTCTGGCAGCAGGAGCTTGTCACAGACATGAAGGGAACTGCAGTCAGGCAGCCGCCATTGCCCTTGCTCCTCAGTCACTCCCCTTCCCTCTGGCTGGTGTCAGAGCACTTTTTCTTTTCCCTTGCAATTTCTCTCTTACTGGCATGTTGGCTACTTGGTAGCTAATTAGCGAGCTAAGGCTCTTGGACAGAAGAAATTGAATTGCTGACTACTTATTTCCTCAACCATTTGAGGCTATTGCAGCACTGCTTGCTTCCAACCCCACACTGTCCTCCACTGCTGGTACGAGTGTTGATGCAGTGATCAGAGGAATGGTGCCAGCTAGAATTTTCCCAGGAAGAGAGAGTGTTGACTTTTAATGTAGAGTCACGGTTGCACAAGGGACAAAGCAGGGATGAGAATCGGCAGCCAGCAGGCGGGTGGTGGCTTAAGGTTCGTGGAGCGGTAGCATTGGGAGGCTACTCTGCCCAAATACCACGTGCTGTAGGGTCCTTGAATGCAAAGTTGCTTGGAACGAGTAGTGCCATCTGCATGTCAGGAAAGGGGATCTGTGCTCAGGGAAACACCCGTTCAGGAAAAGTTTAGGCACTGACCCTGACCTCCTGGTGGCCAAAATGGCTACTGCAATCCTTCCTGTATAAACAGGGGAGCAGTGAGGGGGAAATTTACTTTTTGTGCTCGTTGTTATGAGGTTGGCAATCCGTGTTCAGCTTTGGTGCTCCTATTTTAATAAGGAGGTTAGGTGCAAAAGTAACACTACAAGTTAATTAACGACTGGACAAAATGTTTTACAGTGAGTGGGGCTTCACAAAATCAGAAAGATGCTTTAGAGATAAGTGTAAGGTATGTTCTAGGAAAAAAGCATTTCCAGGTAGTACACTGTATAAGCTAATAGAAAGGCATATACTAATAGAGTAGGGCATAACAAGGACCAGTGGCTTCCCAGACAAAGCATGGCAGTCTAATTACAAGTAAGCAGGAAAGGCCCATACTTTTAATGATGCACGTGATTAACCATTGGGAGAGGCTACAACAGAAAGGATTAGACTCTGTGACCCATGATTTCTTTTGCAGAAAACATCCAACACCTGGCAAGTAGTGCCATTCAAATGCAGTTAGCATTCCCCCATGTGCACCTTGATCAGAGGGTCTGACATCTGCCTCTTTCATTTACCTGTTCAGAATTTCCCAAGCTGTTGATGAAAAGCAGTGTGGCACGCAGAAGAGCACTGAAATACGTTGCTAAAAGTTCTTTTGAGTTTTACTAGTTTTAACTCCATGCAATTCTGGCAGTAAACAGCTCGGAAGGATTAAAAGGTTGGTTGCCTGTGAGGTTTCTGATTAAAGGAACTTTAATTTCCACAACAGCATTTTGTTTCTTTGCAACCAGGACTTGTAATTTTATCGGCATGAAAATAGGAAAATCTTACAGATAACATGGGTGATTGTCTGTGGAAACAAAGCCTGCTGTGAAGTTACTACCCTGCAAGATGAAGTTCCTGTTCTTCCTTTTATCGGTAGTTAGTTGATTATTAAAATGTTACATCAAAATTAGAATAAACATTGCCTGGGAAAAGTCACATAACTACAGCGTGAGAGCTGTCCTCTTTTGGGTTTTGTTATGAGCACTTGACTTTGCAAATAATTTTCTAATTTTTTTTACCCCTTGGAACTGTCTGTGGGAGGTTTGGTTTGTTTTTTCTTCTCTGCTCTTCTGTTCCAAGTTGACATTTTTGCAACTGCTCTGGTGCAGTATATTAGCTCCACTTCTCACTGCTCCAATATATTTTGCTTGGGATAGACATGCATATTTAATAACTAGAAGAAGAATTCTTTCTAGATGCCATAGAATTGGATTATCATCCCATTAGGCATGAGGCCTCATATAACCAGGGACACTTAACTTTTGACCTTTGTGAGAAAGATCATTTAATTTAACCGCTCTTTGTATACAGCTGAACCAGGTGAATCTGGGAAATTCTCAAGTCAGTTTTATGTTTGTTTAACAAATCAGGAAGGGCTTTTAGCTGGAACAGCTGTGATTTTCATCTCTTTTGATACTATCCTAATACATCCTCAAATCCCTGCCTAAGATTTATGTCCTGTATATGGGAAGAATTGCAAGGAGATAGACAGACAGATTAGATAGATTACACTCAACTATATGATATGCCTAGATGTTTATCAAAGCTCTGTAATGACCATATAAACCTAGATGATAACACAGATTTGGCTAAGGCTCAATCCTTAAATTTAAAATGAAAATGTCATTTGAAACTCAAATGAAAGAACACATTTAGCTACACTTCAGCAGTACACAGCAGGTTTGGGGCATATGTGGGTGGTACGTGAGAGTTTCAGACCTCTCTGTCTACACAACAAATGTACAGGGGGCAGTCCCAGCCCGCTCAGCCTGTACAAATACAAGCCGCATGGATAGGCACAGATCATTTATCCAGGGACATGAACAGCCTTTGTATATCCTGAAATATGTCAATGATTGCCCATTAAAGCCTACAGGCTAGCTGAAAAATCACAAAATTTTGTTACCAGCAATTATTTGAATCATTGCTCAAAAGCAGCTGAGGATGTGGCTAGGTTCATTTGCAAGATCCAGATTTTCTTTGGGAGTATGTGGAAGAAAAGACAAAGTGACAAGCATATTTATTTCTGCAATCTTGGTATGTTTGTTTGCAGGTTTACTGGAAGTGCAGAGTTCTTTCAATGGTTCTCTCAACATCTTAAACACAAACTTGTCTTTAATAAACAAATTATACCATTGCAGACAGCACTGAAATCCCATATATAATTATAAAAATCTGTGTAGATCTTTGTGGAAGCAGGTACGCGTCTTTGGAGTTTCCTTCAACTATTTAAAATGCATTAAATGCATCGTGTATCTCAATGGAAAACATCACTTCCCTGAATTATTTACATCTATATCCTAATGAGGAAATTGGGCTTTCTTTTCTGACTACCGGCAGTAGCTTTCTGGCGGCGTGCTGTTTCATCCAGTAAAGTATGTAGGTACATTTTCTCTGTGATACCTCATTTAGTTCATAGCTTCACTTTTACACACACACACATATCTGAAAATTTAGTAAATGATGAATGCATGGGGAGCAGGACCCCCATATGCCAGATAATTATTTGTCTATTCTGCTTCCATCGTAGAAACTATTAAAAAGTCCTGCAAGATTTTCCAAGGGAGAGCTTCCTTATTCATGGATATACTCTTCAATAATGAACTTCCCTGTGAAGTCTGAGTACTTATACCTCAAAGTACTTGATTTCAAAGCCAGATCAAGCAGTGGAAGACATTTTGTAAGTGGCTAATGAGGGAAGTTTACCCATCTTTTTATAATACCTTTAGAAAAGATTTTCTTATAATATTTCAAAATTTTTGCTATGTGAATATTCAGGATGTGAGTTGTTTTATCTCTTTGCATTTCCATAGACACTTCACTTCATGGTTTCTTCCATTTTCATTCTGGCTTTTGAAAACCCAGCAACACATGGGTAAAGATTTTACCATTCATGTAGCCAATACCTTCCAGTCTGAACCCTTATTAAGTGTTGTTCACCAGGTATGGTGAATTGGCATGAAATTAATCCCTAGAGAATAATTTGTCTAATGGACTAAAAGATGGTGGCAAAATGTTACTTTGTTTCTCTGGTGTGTGAATTTTGTTTTAATTGATTTCCCAAACATTGAAAACTCAAATCCAGAGATTTTTGAAATTATTTCACCTATTAACTGCTTCAGCAGGAGGATTGGACTAGATGATCTTTCAAGTTCCCTTCCAATCCCTGATATTCTGTGATTTATAACAAATGAAACTGAGTTTCAGTCTTCTGTAAGAGTATCCTTCATAGAATGACAGAATCATAGAACAGATTCATAGAATGCTTAGAGTTGGAAGGGAACTTAAGTTCCCAATCCCCTGCCGTGGTCAGGGACACCTCCACTAGAGCGGGTTGCTCAAAGCCCCATCCGGCTTGGCTTTGAACACTTCCAGGGTAGGGGCTTCCACTGCTTCTCTGGGCAACCCATTCCATATCAGGTTCAAGAACTGGAAATGCAGCATAAACACAGTACAAGAACCATAAGCTGCTAAGAGCTGCTAGCATTATTTATTCAGAAATTCTGGCTGTCCAGCCTCGGATGACCCAGCATTATCACACTGAAATTAGGAGCATTGCTTTTGTAATTTGCCTGTGCTCGATCTGTTTTCACAACATGTGGTTTACACAATAATACTACTTATAGATCTTTCATATTTCTACAGGAATTAATTGCCTGTACCACAATGATTTATAGTCAGACTGAACATGATTATTAATTTTCCTGATGATTGTACCAGTGGGCAGCAACAAATCTACTCCTGATAGGACCAGCTTTGAAATGCTGTGAAAACTGAAATGTCCATAAGGTAATAACAACTAATTTTTACCTTAATCAACTTACACTTTAAAAGAATGTAATATAGGGCACTTGTGCCTTGTGGGGAAACTTGTTTGAAACCTACTGTAAGGTGCTGGGTTATTTATGAGGATAATTATACATTTGTTACTTGAGTTTGTACTGGGAAATCAGGTTCTGGAATTAGACTAAAATATCATTAAAAATGAAGTCAGTCTTGTGTATGTTAGAAACTCCAGCACTGAGGTAAATAGTATTTAACAGAGAAAAGAGCAGCAGTTACCAGAAAATCTTTAACAGAGAAAAGAACAATGATTATTAGGGAATATTAAAGCTTGATAAACTCAGCTTGTATTTTCAGGCTTTTTTCTGTTTAGTGATACCTTTAAGCTAGCGTGGTATCACTCCAGTGTTTCTCTGAGCTCCTCGATGACAGGGAGAAAGAGGTTGCACACAGGTATCCCTCTGGACTGACATCTTTCTGCATGACATGGGCTGCTTTCCTTCTCCAGGGTCCTTGTCCAAGACTCTTTGCTGAGTCTTGGACAGGCCTTTTGCCTGTCTCCCTGACCCAACACCCAAGCTTGCAGGCCACAGATCTGCAGAAGCAGTGTCTCCACCTCCCCTGGGCAGGAGAGATGGAGCCTGTTTTGCCCTTCTCCAAAGAAAGTTGCTGGTGAGTTGCAAAGGATCCAGCTTAATGGAAAGGGGAAGGTGGGCAGCTGTGCACAGAGCAGCACAGGCCTGCAGAGCAGCCGTGCACCAGGCACAGACTTTAATGGTTGAGCATAATTTCTTGTTACCTGGTGAGATGCAGCCTGGTGTGGAGGCCAGTAAGGAATCCTGCCACTGCCAGTTTTGGGAAAGTCACTTCATGTTTCTGGGCCCAAGTGTCTTTATCATCAGAATGACACTTCATCCCCTTGTAAAGCACTTTGATGTCAGGACAAAAACTGCTGCCTAAGAGACAAGTGTGACAGTATTACTAAGGATGGATGACAGAGGCATGGATTTTGGTTGCAGAAATTTATACACATTGTACGCATGGTCTGTTTCTCTTTTCCAGTTTTGGACAAAGTCTGTGCAAAGGGGCATCCAGCCTCTTAGGGGCTGGCAAGGCCCTACAGCTGGACTACTACACAAGATTTATAAAGTGTTTGAAAACTTCCCTATTGTTCCTCTTATGGGATGCAGCTTTGGCTCCTCTCTGGGAGAGTTTGAAGGAAAATCACAGGGCATATATGACACAGTGTGATCAAATGCCAGAAATATTTTGTTCTTCTTTTCTTCCCGTGATTAGTGGCATTATGCAGTTATGCAAATAATCTGTTATTTATATCTAGACACATTATGCAGTTATGCAAATATTCCATAAATAATTAATATTTCCCACAGTTATTTGGGGGGAAATATTCCCCCAAAGCATGTAACATCAGCTGTTTAATATGCTGTGTGTATTGTACACACTTCTAGTTGTGTCGTACCTCAGGTACCTGGCTCAGTGAGGCTCCCAAACTCCAGTGCATGGGCTGGTAGCAGTCTTCAGATTCCAGCAGGACTGTTGCTGATCATGTAGGGTAGACTGTTGTCATGTATTAGTTTAGCTCCTCTTCTGTCTTCTTTCCACCTGCTTTGTTTGGATGCAAGTAGTAGCATAAGGCACTGCAATCCTGGTGTTTACTCAGAGCACCAGGTAGGTGGTGAACTCAAAGAGAATTATTCATACTAACTACTTTTAAACATCTCACTGGACTGCAATTTGGAGTGCAGCACAGGAACTTGAAGGCTAAACTGCCTATGAAGAGGAGAGACTTGGGTGCTTTCATACATGCCTAGGCCTTAGAATAGTGGAAAACATCTTTTTCTTCTGGGCTAGGCTATAGGGATGCCTAGCTGGAGTGGCTGTCAGGAGGGTACTGAATCATCTTTCAGTCCCACAGTGACTTCTGTATGGGGCATACACAAGAGGTTTGGGGAGTTGAAGTAGTGGGAAAATTGTTGGAAGCAGAAAAGGCATATGAGACAAGCAAGCAAGGATTTAACTGTGTTCTGCCTGATCAGCTTCTGATGTGGACCATTCAGATGATGCAGTAGTAGCTTGATTTCAACCAAACTAGAATGTTGATGTCAATACCCAGGAGAAATGTCAAGGGAAGGGAGGGGAAAGGAAATGAAGGGAGGGGAGGGCAGGGGAGAGGAGGGAAAAAATGACTACGTGAGGAGAAGACTACAGTTGAAGGGCAGAGCAGGCATGGTCAGGGAAATAAATGAATAGGAACCAAGTTTTGAAACAAGGGAGTGATTGTGTCTGGAAAACACCTGAAGAAGGGAGAACAATGTCAAAATAGCTGGCAAGAAAGAAACTGAACAAAAAAGAAATTAAAATGGAATAGAATATGCATTTTATGATGTATAAGATTGTGTTAAGATTTAGTGTGATTTTGGGTGCTCATAAATATGCCACTATTTCGTGTAGATTATTTTGGTATTGCCCAAAGTCCTGTGTCCGTATCACTCATTGGCTCTATTGCCTTTAAATGCAGGACTGATTTCTTGGTTTCATTTAAGTCAATGAGATTTTTACCATTTATGGTAAATTTATGCATCTACCCTGCAGCCTTCTTCCTCTTGTCCCTCCTCCTGCACCCACTCCTTCATACTTGAGTACTGTACTAGATGAATAGGCACCATAAAGAGTAGGACTCATACAGCTCTCACAGTGTTCACAAAAGGTTATCTATTCAAGCTCTGCCTATCTTCTGCTATCTAATGCACAGTGAACACTGTTTACATTTCTCATATATTTTCCAATCTGCATAAGTCACAGAGCAGATTAATAGCCCTGCAAAAGTTTGACCTTCCATTCATTTTGTGTTAAGCCTTCTGTCTGAGGGGACACTTTGTGTTTCATGGAGCCAAAATTCTTTTCCCATCATTTCCCAGTGAGAAAAGTGTAATCTACATGCAACTGATGTTAGCAGCTGGCTTCTCCTATATCTCATATATAGCATTAAGAGCAAAGATGCCATGAACCACCAAGCTTGGCCCGAACTCCTCCTAAAGTTCATTGAGATGGATGCATTTGAGCAAATCTTACCTGATTTATGTTTCTAGGAGAAATGCAGACAACATGCAGTGATTATGATAAATAAAAATTAGAACAGACAACTTGTATGACTTAGCTTTGAATTTTGGGGTTGATTCAAAACCCAAAATAATGCCACAGATGTATGAAGGGGAATAAAGCCTGTATGGACAATAGACTACAGTATTTATTGTATTTTAATTGCACCCCATCCAAAACACAGCTCTGTCACCAGCCATGACGGAAAAGAAGTTAGAGCGCAGCGCAGGCTTTATGCTCTCCTCTGACTTGTGTTTTCAAGCCAGTGTCACGTAGGTGTGGCAATACTTTGTGCCCTTGTGTAGGCAGGAGCCACCAGCCACAAGGCACACTGCCCATGACTTCAAGTCCCCTCAGCACCTGTCCTCTGGGGAAGATGCAAATGGAGGGTGTGTGCAGTGGCTGCAGCAACCTGGCTTTACACCCCGTGTAAGAGGTGCCTGCGGGCAACTAGTTAAACAACTTACACCACCTCAGTGCCAGGGCTGCCGCAAGGGGATGGAGGACACCAAGCACATAGTTGCTGCCATGCAGGATGCTGACAGCCCAGCCAGAAGGAATCCAGTTGGTTTTTTTTAGCTGTAGTCTCTCTTGCCATGTAAACAATAGCCAGTGTCTTGAGGAGAAGAGAGTGTGAGAAGCCAGTCGTTGTGCAGAAGTGATGGAAAGTTGGAGAAGGTTGAGTTAAGTGGGGACTGCTAAGCACAGCTGCAGGCACTGAAAACAACATGTTCTCTCCTAATTAGGCTCATAAAATAAAAGGGAGTAGTCTGTACACGCCACTGTGGCAAAAATCCTAATTTCTCTGTAGCCAAACACATCTCTAACATGCATTAGAGTTCCTGGGACATTTAAAGCAGAATTGTGTCCTGTTCTGAAGAGCCCAGGACTAAGCAGGGAGGGACAGAAAGACCTTCTGGCAATATAGTGTCTGCCTTTTCCAGGGAACAGGGGAAGAGAGCCGAGTCCTCAACATCTGTCTGTGGCCAAGAAGATAGCTTCACTCTAAAGAGAATCAGCTCTAGGTTGCCAGTTGTGCCATGGGTTGCCACTCCTGGGGCTAATTTCATCTGGGCTTAAAGTGGAGGGATTTCACTGAAGCCTGTGGAAGCTATACCAAATCTACCAAATGAACCAGGGGGTACTTTTCTACTCTGTGCTTGTTGATTTGAACTTTGTTATCACTAGGGATTAATTTTTCAATAACTGAAGTTTGTCAGTTTGGTTTTGGTCATTTGTGGTTTGGAGTTTCTTTGGTTTGGCTTTGGTGGGAAGAATTAATCGTAATGCTGCGGAATTTTATAATTACTTAAATTATAAACATCATACAGAATATTTACTGACTTAGCATCGTAGGAGAAAAAAAAAATTGTGTTGGGGAAGAGCTAAATTTATCTGGAAGTTCTCTGCTATGTTTTGTGCTCATTTTCCTTTTTCTTGTACTCTTTGTTAGAGATCTTGATTTCTAGAACAGCAGAGATTTCCTTGAAATGAAAATGTTTAAAGGAATCCACTAACCATTGTCCTTGTTAGTTGGAAATGAATGCTTATTGATCAGAAATATTGATCTAGCACTTTAGATTAAAACAATAGTTTTGGTAGTGCAGTCAAAAGAGTTTAAAGACTAAAGTAAAAATGTAACTTCCACTGGCTACCAAGTGATCGATCGTAACTGATACCACTGCCTTGGAACATAAGTTTACTGTGACATCTCTTATCTGCTCTGAAGAGTTTGCCCTCATTGCTTTGTGCATTATGTATAAATGATTGATGGCAGCTTTAACATTTTTTTGGAAACAACTTTCATTGTCTCCTGTGCATTTGCAGAGCTGAAAATTACTTATATTAAAGAATTTCTTATCCAGAGTGTAGTAATTAAGAATAAGAACCGTCTTCAATAGCTCCAGCCACCTCCTGCTATTGCATTTGTGTAGCATAGCCCTGAAATAGACTGTGGTAACTCTTAAGTGGATGTAAGAGGCCAAATTTTCTCCTCAGTTCCACCTTTATGACCTCATACACTTCAGCAAAGGTGGGTATGTGTGACCAGTCACCGAACTCGCCTCATATCCCTTCTACCAGAGCAAATACTTGCTATTGGGAAAAAAGGTCAGAACATGATAAACAAAGTCTGAAATACGATGAAGATTGGGTGCAACACTTCTACTCTTCCCTTTACAGGAAAAGGAAAAAAAAATTATCTGGATAACGTAAGGAGCCTGGGAGCCTGTTGCCCATCAGAATTTATTGGGGACTTGATGCAAAAGTAGACAAATGAGGTTGTTAAGCGACCCCTTAACTGGAGGCCATAAGAGTTTGTGCAGCCGTGTGTCATGCCTGCCTCTAAAAAGCAATGTGAAATGCTCTGAACTAAAAAATCCTTGTGCCTGGCTTTCAGAGCAGCAGCCCTGCGGCTGTTAAGAAAAAATATGTGCCTGCTGGGACTGATAATAGCTGATCATCATCACCTATCCCATTGCAATGCTTCTCAGCACACTTTATTTTTTCAGCAAACAGAGAATGTATATTTTGCTTTTGCATGAGGCTAGATTACAAGAAATACTACACTTACATAATAGTGTAGCAATTCTTTTACTGCTAGCATAGATGTCTGCTGACACACAATCAATGACAAATATCTATATCTCTATATAGAAAAATACAAATATTGCTTGAACTAATTCACTTGCTTTTCCATGTAAGCTAAGTGTATCTTTCAATTCTGGTATGTCTTGCTAAGACCAGTAATGGAGACAGAGATGCTCGCTGACTCTCTTCAGACATGAGAAATTGGGTGGGAACTGTATTCAGCACATGATGAGAACCTGAATATTTTCTCTGGAATGAAAGTGTGTTTGTATGTGAGTCTTGAGGACCAAGGAACCCCAGGGCAAAATTAACTTAAAAATGGAACCTCATGTTCATCTTCAAAATCCTAGCCCAAGGTATTTCTTCCCTGCCTCTGCTCCTAAGCAGAAGTCATTCTCATATACTGCTCTGTTATTTCATGAACTTTGCAATAGCCAAGAGAAGGCCCACAGAGGACAGAGTGGCAATTCCCAAATCTCTTTACAAAAGCAAACTGAATTTACAGCACTCCCACATTTTATGGCAGTGGGAGCAGCTCTGGGTTTCCAAGTTGTAAACAGAAGAAGAATTTAATCCACTGGGTCTGATTCTTTGCACCAGTCATTTCCCAGTGAAGCTGTACCATCGGATTATTGGCATAAAAGCATGGAGAAACAAATTCTCCAGATTTTGCAGTATTTGCAAAGAAGTAAGCCATGACTTACCTGTAAATGTCTATCTGTGGTTTTCATCCTGGTAAAAATTGATCTTTCCAGCTGTTCAGGCAGGACTGCTGATTCATGTATTTCCCCATGTTTTGATTTTTCATTTAAAGCTACCATTCCAGGCATTAATGTGTTAATTGTCAGGGTTGTATAAATTTTAGTAAAGCCATATTATTTTTGCATGGCAACTATTAAAAATATTTTTCCTCTTAATTTCACAAGGGATGCTGAGACTTTCAGAGTTTTTCCCTCTTGCAGAGGGGAATAATTTAGATTTTCTTCCATCCCTGTCAGAAGTTGAACAGACGAACAAAACAGATTCTTCAGAGACAATTTTACACAGAGTTACATCCATCCAATTCAATTATAAATTAAATTGACTAACGAACCATAGCTCATTATGGGAATCAATTACTCAGAACTGTCTTTGGACCAAAAATGTGGAAAATAAAAAATAATGGTCATACTTCAATATACCAGATTGTCAGTGTTAGAAAGCTCTGTTTTTCTCTTGCTTGGCATAGACCATCGCCAAAAAGAAAGGATAATCATTTGTTTTAGTGCTTGTAGAGAAGTTCCTGCTTTATGAAGACTAGTTAATTCTTGAGTTTGATCTCTTTGGGACCAGCACCTCGGGCTTTTTTGAGATGACAGGACAACCCTGGAGTAATGTCATCACATGGGGATCTTTCAGATCAACTTATGCAAATGCGTTATTAAAAGAAGCCACATTTTAGCCTCTGGTGCAACCCAAACAATAGTAGTGGAAAATGCTATGAGGAAGCATTGAAGGCATTTTCTTAATAAAATCATTCTTGTGACATAGTCATAGTTGGCACACCCCTCTGGAGTGTTTTTAGCTGAAATGTGTAGTAAAAGTAAATGTAATAAAGGCAGAGAAATGAACCCTGTTAGTTTAAGACTGGTGTGAAATGATGATGAAGGATTATTTAAAGTCCCTAAATAAAGCCCTTAGTACAGAGGAACAGAGGCGTACAGAATAGCTGTTTAGTAGAGCTGGTGATATCCTTTGGATATAATATGTCAGCCTGGGCAGTGTCGAGGGCAGCACACACAGAAGCACATGGTGGGTCACTGCACCACCAGCACACAAGGACAGCTCCAGCATTCCTCCAAAGCATCAGCCTGCTGGGAAGCGAGGCCAGCAGAGCTCCTTGGAGGCTTTGCCAGTTCTCCTTCTGCCACAGTTTCCCATCAGCTGGTACGTGGAGAAAAGCAAGTAAAGTAAAACGTTTTTACAGTTTGTGTGTCAGATATCCTGCCGCTGGAGTCTCTAACAGCTGAGCATCTTCCTGATAGAACTCAATGTATATAATTCAGCAGGATTAAAACCAAGTTTTTCACTGGTACTTAGCTGCCACAAGACTTTGCAAATGAGATAGTCCTGATCAGTGTGAAGTACGCTTCATTGCTCGGTTATTTCAAAAACATTTCTAATTGGCATATTGTATAAAGTCTTGTTGCGTCTTCCCCCTTCCCTTCCTTCCTGCAGGCAGGGTGGGAGGGCTGCCTCTCTTATTAGGGCTGACTGTGCCCTCGCAGAAGCAGTTTTCATGAATGGGAGCAGGTCTGACGGAAGGCAGGCTGGAATCAGGCAGCCACTCTTACCCTGACTTTGCTTTAGAGTGAGCGGTTCAAAATGACACTTAGCTGGGAAGTCTAATAGTGAGGTTAATGGCCTGTACCTTCCTCGCCACCATCATTCCTTACTATCGATCAGAATTTTAAAAGCATATTTCTAACGTGCGTCAAATGTTGAATGTTAATGAGTTACAGAAACATTTTGCATCGGGGACGTGCTCAGTAGAATACCAGTGTTATCAAACGGCTGAGACTTTTCCCCCCAGTAATTCCTTTTCCCTGCTGTACCCTTTTTGCGCTGATCAGCTGCAAGTCTGAAGGGAGACCAGCATTGCAGCCCAGTGCGGTCCTGGGCAAACTCCGCTGCTGCTTTAATTTTAACCAATTAGAAAAGCCAATCTTCCTTAGTTCAGAACCATATTAAAAGATATCATTTCAAAGGCTGGACGTGCAGGCCATTAATTAGGGGTGTCCGGCAAAGGGGCTGCCCTCAGCTGTCGCCAGGGCTATGGCAGGCGCCCCGGCCCACCTGTTGTGGGCAAAGGGGCTCAGCGGCGGCAGCAGCTCCTGAGCGAGGCCTCTCGGTGGCCCGTGGGGAATTTGCACTAATTAGAATTAGTTGTCCCTCCGCAGTCCAGCTCCTGACACAAATTGCATTCTGCAGCTTTTTGTTCCACTTGAATTCACAGACAAAATAGCCCGTGCCATGTTTGAAATGAAGCAAGGCAATATGAAAGGGGTTTATGTAATTGGTTAATATACTTTAACATTTTAACTAATATCTTTGGTGTTGGTTTCTCGAAAAGAAACGTGTTTGCTTTCTTCTTCTTTTGCTTAATCATTATTTATGATTGCACCATGGGTAATTTTAATACAAGCTTCTTCAGGTGTCATTAAATCATTGTTGGGCTTGACTGCATGTGTAAGGAAACAAGTGACCTTTAAAGATGATAGTTTGAAGCAGAAGCTGTGGTAATGGGAGCTGCAAAAGTACACGCTGCGGTGGCAAGAAGAAAGAGACCTTTCACACTTATCAAGAGAATAACTTCATTGAATCATACGACCAATAAAGAGAAGATGTTTTTAAAAAGGAGGAAAGGGCAAGCAAAGGGGGTAAAGGGAACCATCTACTGATGAAAATATGGGGAAGGATAGACCGACAGCAGAAGTTGGGAAGTTTCACTCATAAGGCACTGGTGGAAATGTGAAATCCTGTGCCCCACACAGGCTGACTGCATTAGAGCAGCTCAGCTTCCTGGTGACCCATTTGCCACCCCAGAGCTAGTGGTGACATCTTGAGGACCTGCCTGGGGAGGTGGTGCAATGGGTAACAAGCCTCTTGCCAAGCACTGGGACTGACTGAGACTGGAGCTGGGACTGGAGTGAAAAGGATGTTTAACCAGCCTTCTGGGAATTCAGAGAAAGTCACAAGGACTGTGCCAGTGAGGCAGTGAACCATGAGCAGCCCAAAAATACTCTTGGGTATTGCTGGATGAATTCAGGCGTCCACCTCTACTACTCTCTGGCAGAACACATAGGTCCGGCTGTCAAGGGAGCCTTTGTCTTGATATTGGTGGTGTTTAGGTTTCAGAAGCATTATCAAGGCCTAGAATGTTCTCCTTGGGGTCTAAGAAAAATGGGAAGAGTAGAGCAGAAATGGTAATGAGTTTACAGAGCTGGTAGAATTAGAGAAAGTGAAGTCCACGTGACTGTGGTCTGGTCTGTGTTGGATTCCATAGCCCTTGTCTGTCCATAGGTATTTTGTGGCTCTTCTGTTGGTGGCAATACATATTTTTGGATAAAATTGTAGAAATGCATGGAACGGTTACTCAGAAGTTGGAGAACTAATGGGCATGAGGGTTAACATCAGTCTATTGATGGTCCCAAATATTTCACTTAATGGATTTTTTTTTTAAATTTTCTTCATGTCTGTTTTCCCTTGCAAAAGAATATCCCAAGTGCCAGTGATGACTTTAACCCAAGTAAATTATCAATAACCATTATTACATATATATATTAAAAGTATGGTTTTTTAAATTGCTAATTGCTGGCTTGACCCTGATCTAACTAAACCAATGGTAAATTTCTGCTGTGTGTAAAGGTAGAGTAACTAAGCAGTAGGCCCTTCCCTCTCTCTCTATTTGTAATATATCTCAGAAATTTTCTTCACATTTATTCATTATTTGAATTTAATTTCCTATCTAGTATTTATTGGCATTACATTCCACATCCTGTTAATGCATCTAGATTCATTTATTAAGCCGTTGCTTAGTAATGATGATGGTAATTTGCCAAACCCATGTATTCATAAACCACGATTCAGAAACCCTAAAATTATGAAAGTAGGCTAAATCATGAGGTTTCTATTAAGTTCATTTTGGCTCTTTTTATCTCTTTTGTGTTTGTATACAGTGTGTATACACATGATATACCCAGAGTACACAGTGTGTGTGTGCATTCAATCATTTTTTCAAAGTTCCCTCTGTAACAAGGGCTAGAAATAGCATATTTTTTTAATGGCAACTGAACTTATTATCTTGCCATGTGTCTCTAGAAGCTCACCAAGTATCACAAGTCATGTCACTATTTCAGTAAAATCAAGCTCCCTGGTCCTTTTGTGGTTAGTCATATGTCTCATGCTCTAGTCTTTTTGTTTCTTGTTCTCAAACCAAGCAAGTACACCCTTTATAAATAGCCCTACATATGAACACCACATTAATTTCTGTATGGCTTTGTGTAATTTTGCAATTCACCTTCTATAGATCCATACTGCAGAAATCCATCCCAGTGATGAACTTTTTATTTCACTTTTGAAGATCTGCTCGACTGTAATTTTAAACCGGGGAGAAAAGCTGGCTTTTAAGAAAGAATATCTTTCTCTGTTTACTAATCCTTGTCCCACGGATATTACTCTATTGTCAATGAGTAAAAATAGATATGGTATTTGGAATTTTATGCCACTTCAGCCTGCCACCCCTTTGTAATCTCTCGTCAAGGAGATTAGACTGGGGTAGATGTCTGTGTATTGAGTAAATTACTTTTGCTACAGGCAAACTAGAAGGTTAACCAAATGCTCAGTATTGGCACCAACTGCTGACCATGTTAGTCATTACCACTTAGGAAATAATACGTGTGTTGTACTTTCACAGTAGAGGTGCCAACTCAGTTAACTCCATCACTGCCATTCTACACAGAACTGAAACAGTTTAGTGATCCAGCTTTGTTCACCGATTCTGTCATTTCACAGTATGACCCTGACACTTCCAAAGAGTCAGCAGCAGCCCAGAAGTTTATGTACAGACAAGAAACAAATAATTCTACTCAAGAGCAATCAGACTCAGCAAGTGCAAATCAGAGGCAGCCAGTGACTGTACCAGGGTTCCCCAGTCCCTTCTTTTCATAGTGGGATATGAAACCCATGGAAAATATAGACCCATCTTAGTGGAAGCAGTTTTTCTGTTAATGCCACATGTCATGTTTGCTGTTTGGGAATCTTTGTCCCAGCAAGAGAACCTCAGTTTTACTTTGACAATGCACTGTATTAAAAGCTCTATCAGTCCTCCCCAGAGGTTGAGCTCTGCTGGGCAGAAAGAAGGAATAGCCATGCTGAAGCAGCTGGCTCAAAAAGTATTTTAGTTAAGAATAGAAGTTGCTAAATGAAGCACAGAGCAGATGGTCTGATTCCAGCTTTAAAAGCATATGAAGAGCTCCCACTTGAATCCCTGCATTTTCAAAGATTTCTGGCCACAATCATGTCTCATTTCTAAGTCACCTATTTGGGACATGGTAAAATTAAACCCAGTACTAAGTCCCAGGGCACCACCTATGTTTCATGCTGCCTCTGTGTATTCTCCCTGTCCTTGTCACACAATGGAGAGAGAAAGGGGATAATTTTCAGTAGGCAAAACACATTGTAGAATTTCATGGGTCATTTTTAGGCTATTTGTCCCCCATTGGCCACCTCTGTGTTAGTGAATCTTATAAACCATTCTGGTTTTCTCTTCTTCCTTCTCCTCTTCTTCTTTTCCTTCCTCTTCTTCTTCTTCTCAACCCCACCCCTGCTACCCCCATCCCATAATGTCATCTAGGTGTCAAAAGAACCTGACACAGGAGAGGAATGAAAAAGAATTTTGTATTTGGTCAAATGTGATGCTTTTTAGCTCCAGTACAGCTAATCTTCTGTATGTGACCTTTCTAGCTTGGTTTTTAAGTAGATGGCCATTTTTTTTTCTGAAAAGCTGTCTATTCCAGAACATGCAGCTAAAAGAAGAATAAAATAATTTGTCAAAATTGTATGAGTTTGTCATTCATAATAGGCAACAGCAATTTAAGGAAATAGTTTTCTGCTACTGACTGCTGTCAAAATAAATGTGGGGAGGATAATTATAGTAATTAACAAAATAGTTAATTACACTTTGTCATAAGTTAAGGTTTAGTTTGATTTCTGATTAGGAGTAGATCAATACCAAATGTCTCATTGTACATAGCATATTATTACTACAGAGCTAGACCAAAAGTCATGTATCAGTTTTGCAAATCATTTTCCTCAGGGCTGCTCTCCAGCAGCCCTGCTCTCCAGCAGCCCTGTATTTGCCTACCAAACCTGTATTTGTGCCTGAGATTGCCATGTCCCAGGTGCAGGACCTTGCACTTGGCTTGGTTGGACTTCATGAGGTTTGCATAGGCCCACCTCTCAAGCCTGTCCAGGTCAAATTGTAGCAAACCTCAACAGTTCAGGCCTGTGTAATATAGAGGGAAAAAAGGTCCCTGTACAAATGGGTAACTAAAACTGAGATGCAGATAAGCATAAGGAGACAGGGTATCAACCAGAGCTTTATAAGTGGCTGTGAGAATCCAGTATTTTTTGGAGATACTTATTCCACAGGATCATGGCTACATGTTTTTCTACTTAGCTCTCTGCAATGTGTGCTTAGCATAAAAGGATGTTTCCAACATTGGGAAAAGGTCCCAGGGAAAATCTGCGTACATGAAGAATTTTTTTCTTCCAATTTCTATACCATCGCTCAGAAATACAGCTCTAAATCCCGGCAATTGGTCTACTTCTATATCTTTTGCAGGCCAAAAAGGCTAAAAGTAAAGATGAAAGGAATATGCTGTGATTGTGTTAGGTGACAAGACGTTGATCTAATCTATTGCTTTGCGAACCACCTCCACCCTCTTCTATCTGCCCGTCCTCTGCAATCCACAGTTCTGGACAAGAATAGGCAGTTAGTCTTTCTCCTTGATTTTATCAATGATCATAAAGAACAGGATCTAGCAAATCATGTAATCTTTTGTATGAGAATCAGCTCTTATAGCCTAGTCATTTTGTCTGTTCCATGTCTCAGTAGAAAATAGATTGTGGAAATACAATTTCTCAAGGGCAAAATACAGGCTTCTGAAAGCACCGCAGTGACTCTGGGGTCTGGATTCCATTGAAAACCAAAGATATTTATGCTCCTAATACTCTTACATTTAGGACTTTAAATTTCTAAGTCATATGAGTGCTTTTGAAATTGATACTGCCATAAGCCCAATTCTACTGATGCAACCCATACAGACTCTTTACCTGATTAAAAATTGGTTCCAGTAAATTGAATTTGAAATGTGTCATTTTTACATTTGCTGACATTCCTAGCTCCACTAATGGTTGTGTCATTGGCATCCCAGGAAACTGCTAGGAAATAGACTGTAAATTGCTCCAGGCAGCTGGGGAAGAGTGGTGACCCTCACCATTACTTGCTCCACACAACTCAGGGTGGCTGATCTAGGTCTTGTGCAGTGCTGGGTATGCGCATGTAGGTATGGCGTGATCAGCCTCAGGAGAGAAAAAAACATTCATTTAGTCTGTGCAGAGCATCCTAGCTCAGGTTTGTGATACAGTACAGTAGCTCATAGGTTCACTACACTTTTGATGAAAACGGAGGTAGGATTTTCTTTTACTTATTCCTCTTGACCGTTCTTAAGAAGTATTTAATTCTCAAAGTATTCCACTTCCTCAAAGCACAGTTCTCTCAGAGGCTATGATCCTAAGTGTGATCTGATCTGAGGCTTAAATCAGGTCATCGAACCAGAAGGCAGCTGTCAAAGCAGGTGTTCCCTCCCACCAACAGCTGTGCCCTCCTGCCACCTTCCCTTCCTGGGTGTTGTAGCTCATGGGGCTGAACAGCTGAGATAGATACAGCCACTGATCCTGCTGAAAACCAGTCCAGCACAAAGGAGAGATTTCTCTCCAGTCAGGTCAGTTACCTGGTGAGACCAAAGCATGGTAGGATGAGCACTTTTGCCAGTATCATTGAGGCAGGAGGATGGGACACAGCCAGGATCTTGGGGGAGGTCAGGACTGCCTCAGCCCACAGTGGCTGATGGTCCCTATGCAGTCCAGCTGCGTTCCCTTGTAACACCCAAAGGGGTGCTAAAACATTTTCATGCTTTTTCAACCTTGAAACTTGAACTTTTGGAAAAACCCACTTTCATTACAACAAAAGTTTTTGCTAGTTTAGTACAGGCTGAACATATAAGTAAAGAAATGTTATGGGTGTTAACAGGCAGTGGGGGTAAGAGGAGGCAAAATGTGTTTACATAGGCAAGATGTATGTGCGCCTGGGTAGTTCCGAGTCAATTAAAATGCTTTCTTTTGAAATAAGTAGCAGGAGCATTGAATTCAGCGTGAGGTTCAACATTGACTTTGGTGTGAGATGGATCTGAGCAATCGATCCTGTAGAACAATAGGTAGCAGTCAAAGTTGGGGTTTTTTTAATGCAGTTCTGCAGCCATAGAATTTACCACGTAATCTACCACCTCCTATAAAATAGCAGGAAAAACAGTCTTTCATTTTCATGAGGTACAATTTGGTTTGTGATCTGCCTGATTCTCACAGGTAGGCTTCCAAACCAAAAACTCTTTCTGAATAAGTAAACAGCATACAAGAACAATGCACCCTTGTGGAGCATTAATCCTGAAGTCTAATAATGGCAATGTGGGGCCACTCAGTGGGGACTGTAGTTTGTCAATATGTTTAGCCTTCATTGTCAAAGATTTTCAGCTGTAGATATCGAGATGAGAAGCTGAAGGGTGACAGACTTTTGCTGTCAGGGTTTGCTGGTTTTCAGATCCTTTCCCTTGTTCCTAACAACAGGGAAAGAAGTTGTGTCCATTCTCTATTCCAAAATTCTCCACTGCTTTCCATGCTGTACTGGGTTTCTAAAAAGTCAGCATGTTGCCAGCAAGTTCTCCAAACTCTCTGGCTTGCCCAGTGTAGCTATGATAAGTTAAAATAAAAACAAGAAGTGTGACAAGTTTCTAACCAGGGATACAATGCAGTCAGCCCAAAGCAATGAACCTCACAAAGCGGGAACTCTGCCACTGCCTGTAGGCCCAGCTGGCTGCAGAGCATGGGAGGCCTTAGTAACAGCACTGGGATGCTATTGCAGCATGCAGCAAGGCTTAAATGGTAAACGGAGAACAAGGAGAACTTCCTTTCCTCTCCCCAGATGTACGGTGTTAGGTTACTTAATTAATTTTAACAAGGGAATGACATTCCCCCTCCATTTGTGCCTTGTCTTGAAAGGATGCAATGTACAAATATCAGTTTCAGCACATGATCCCCCGCCAAAAATAATGCTGGGTCAGATCCTGCCAAAATCAGTAGCAAAATCTCATCTCAGAAAGAATTGAGATTGGTCTTTGGAGAGAAATAGCACGGTTCTGGAGAACTCTAATTAATCTATGAGGTACTCAATGACTGCAAAGTTTTTCTTAGAACCTAAGATCTGGGCACCTTTGGTTGGAGGTGCTATTTATATCTTTGTATGCCTCTGCATGCAATAAAAGCCAGCATAAAAACATATAATTAGAGCAGCTTCTAATTAGAATGGCAGGAATTAGGAGAGGAGGATAACAGCCAAAGTGAAAAACACATAGGGACAAAAGCAAAGTGCTCTGTAGCACACCACAAAAAGGATGCTAGTGCCGGAGTAAACTCTTACGCTGAAGTGGCTACTTAAAACTGTTGGCCAAACAAAGGACAATTGAGGTGGGTAAATGAAAGGAAAACTTGCAAGCTACAACATACCAAAATAAAAAATTCTCTGGAAACTGTACTGCCTTTTGGGGAGGGTGAGGGGGGCTGATAAGTTTATTTACACATTTAAAAAGCACTGCCAATCCCAATTTATCAGTTACTGTCTTGTGACAATTTATTCATTGTTCACCGTTAGAAGCCAGAAGTTGCATAGGAAGCATGATTGGTGATAGCTTCTCTATTTCAATATGGTATAATAGAGATAACACAGTGCCCAAAAGCTCTACAGCCGCCTTTTTGTCTGCTTTGTCTCTTTTCATTACTCTATCAGAATCTTCATTTAATATAATCCAAAAAAGCAAGGTAATTGCTTCACTTATCAGTTATCATCGCACTCGCATACTTATCGTGTCAAAATTATTTATGTGGATGGCCAGGTTGATCTTGCTGCATTTAGAAGCTTAAAATTTGAATAACTGTTCTGCCAGTTAGGTTATCAAAATTGCAGCATAAACAATGAGTTTCTTCTTTCTGGGATCTTCAAGGGAGAATAGGGAGCATCTCATTGCAGGACTAGTTTACCCGTGGCTGAACGCTGCTCCAAGGAGACTTACAGCAGTTCTGTAGCCTGGTACTCTGAGTGCTGGGGACAGCCTTTATTTGCCAGTTGAACAGTAAATAAAAATGGCATGATATAAATAGAGACAATAGAGAGAGACAAAAAGGGGCATTGTCAAGGTTGTCATAGGTCCCAAATTAAAATGATAATTTACAGACCTGGGCAATTCTTTCTTGGTTTGTCCCTTCTTTTGAAACATGTTTCATAGCTCTTTTTCTATATCATTTTTATTTCTTTATGATTTTGGTAGAAGGTAACTCACCTGTTTGAAAACCCCAGAGGCTGAAATAAAACAAAGCATGCAAGTTCAGAAAGTCGTTTTAACAACTTTTCTTTAATATAAAAGAAATTTCCTTCAGCCAAGCTCTTGGACACCTTCACAAAGGGTAACAGGGAGAAAAAAATAAAGCCTATCACAAACAGATACAAATAATATAAAAAGAAATGTACAAAGATTTTTTTCCAACACAAGTGAATTCATGGCATTGCTGTCCTTTCATCAAGTTTTGCAGGCAGCCAGGAACCTCGTTGTGATAGACCCTCACAAGCACATTGCAGAACCACTGGACATTTTGACATGAATGACTTCTCTGAAAATTCATTACTGAAGGTGAACAATTTGTTATTCACCATTTGTCATCTTTCTAATAATGACTGTCCTGAAGGTTTTTGCTTTCAGTAAGTGAGCAGAATAAATCCCGGTGACTGAGGAAGCAAATCACCCACACTGGAGACTGCAAACTGGCCCATCATAAGATGTTTAAGTGGAAGAGATCCTGGGCAATCCACAACATACAGAGTAGTATTTGTGTGAAAGTTAGTTTGCATCTGTATGAATAAGGTGGGATGGGGGATTGGACATTGGAGAAGTCACTCTCCTTTTATAAATCCTTTGCATTCAGAAAATGGCTAAGTTTGATGAGTTTTCAATTATAAGACATTTATAACCTGTGTGTTCCCAGACTGGTTTTGCTGCCTTGCTTCCTACACGGCAGCAAGGGTGGGAATGGTCAATCAGGGCACCAGGAGGAGGGAGAGGAGCAAACGGCTTTTAGCTCTGCATCGAACCTTGTACCGCTTTCAACTGGTCTGTGTGTTACAGTTTGGGTGTTAATATTCTAGACAACCTGCTTGTCATATTCCTCAGTTTTAAGAAATAGTTGGATCTATCAAGAGAAGGTAGGTGTCCCTGAACTTGAATAAGCTCCTGAGTCACAGACAGAATAGACAAATACAGCTCTTTGGCGGCTATTGCTGTGATTTTTTTGGCTGGGTATGAAACAATTATCTATCACAACTCACTTTGGCAATAATTACCACAGCCTCTGAGTAGACTTAGTAAATCTTGGGTAAAAGTCACAGCAGAGAAAAGGGCAGAGTTTGAAATCCAAATAGGAATTTCTCAATAGGTTGCAATACCACAATTATGTGGGCTGAACAGAGATCCTGTGCCCAGCTTAGCACTTTTATGGCTTGCGTTTCAGGGCCTTGATGTTTTGACCCAGGTATTTCATGGGTTTGGATTTCTGTGTTTTTTATTTACCAAACACCTTAGCAGCAGGCTTCACATTCAACACTCATCTCATGTAATGATCACTCACTCAATTAGTGGCAAACAGCAGAGGGTAATGTTTGTGATATTTTTTTTTCCTGTCTCTGTTCCCTGGGGGGTTCTAAAATATATTTTATAAGTGTATCCAGCCAGTCATTATCCAGATCATGTTATGGGTTTTGTAACTTCACAATGTATTTGATTGAAACATCATAACTCTTTTCAGGACAAAGGCTTGCAACATTACAGATGCAGGGAACAGAGAGGTCAGCGGTTGACAGCTGGTGGTTGGAGACACACAATCACAATATTCCCCAAGTTATTACAAAAATATTTAACTGAACAATGATGGAAGAAAGTAAAAAACCTAGTAAACATTAAAAGTAAACATAATTGTGCAAATTTAATTAAATTCTCTGCTGTCTTTGATGTGATGGCTGATCTGTAAGTCTTTCAATTTCTCTGCTTTAATATCAGCATTTCCTCAGTCTAAACCTTTTTGAGACAGTAGCATTTTATCTCAATTATTGCTTTTTCTCCATCATTCTTTAAATATAATGTCATTTGCCTTTATGGATACTGTAACCCTTCTGAACAGCTTTTAACCTTTTTAAAAATCGCCTTGACCTGAGGATGCCCAAAGTTTTTTTCTTCTTCCTCCTCTGTTTTTTTTTAATGCAATATTGAATAATAGAAATTGGACAGATGAGTGATTTCCTATCCAGAGACCTGCATGTATAGCATTGGATGCTGGAACAGAATTTTTGTTGGAATAATAATAATAAAAAAAGAATTAAAATACCTATCTTGCTTTCTGCTAGCAAAGAACCTTCAGCTTTGACCTCCATTTCAGTGGCAGCATTGTAGCCTGTGCCACCACAATATTAGCTTTATCTTTTCAAAGGAAAAAAAAAGCTTTCTTTGTACAGTAGCACATTAGCTTCAAAGAGCACTTACCTCAAGAGTCCAGCTCATCCTTCTGGTAAATTTAAGAAATACTCAGCTTAAGATTGTCTGTTTCAATCATGGATAATGTAGATAACTTTGTGTCTAAATGTTACAAAGCAAGCTTTATGTCTACTTTGTCTTTTCTCCCCACCCTTTCAGTTTTATATTCTCATTTAGTATCTAACGAAGATACAGGCTAATGGAAGAATGATACATGAGTACAACTAACCCTCCTGGAATTTGATTGTAAATGTAAAAGTTGTTGTTCACCACCATTTGGTAGCTGTGTCTAAGTTGTTGGTGGTGGAAGACGAATCTCTCACGTGCAGTACGTCACCTACAGAGTCAATGCTGTGCTCTTTGCATCACCCACCTGACTGAACAAGTTCAGAGCTGTACTGGCCATAGCCATGATCCCTACATCTACCTGCCTCATGTCAGCTGGCATTTCCTTTACTTTCTTACATATGAGAAAGGTATATAAACTTTCTGAACCAGCTGGCAGTGTGCACACCTAGCAGTAACACTCTGGAAGGCTTTTCTCCAGTGAAACCTGCCATCTATACTGCCAGTCTGTGATGTGTGCCAACAAAACGGCGTAAGGGTTTTCTGGTACCCTCCCCTGAGCTATCATTGCAACAAGCATTCTCTCCTTCTCTTCCCTTCCTATATACACGTGCAGTTTGAGTATCAACATCCAGAAACTGCTTTCCACTGTGATTACAATTACCTATCCCAAGCAGTGATGCTTAAAATTGAACTATGGTTCATGAGAGCAAAAGGCTATAGCTGTGAGCACCCTAATGTGTTAAACAATTACACCAGGTAGCATTACATGTATCTAGCAGCAGCTACTTAAAAAGACCATCTGCCAAAAGAGGTTGGTTTCCTATTTTAAATTCTCATACTTGTAGTTTTAAGGAAAAGCAGTGAGTTTAAGAAGTTGATGATTAGGTTCAACTACATCTCCCTAGACCCAGGCAGTAGCATTATTGCTCAAAATAGAGCACGTTTAATAGCAAACAGGGAAAGACTAGCTGCAGTGATCTTTCCCTGGATGAACACACACAGACACATGTGTATAGCTGAGGATTTACGTGGAAATGTCTTTATGCTGTTTGTGAATTATTTCACTTGAATTATGATTGCCTTGAATGATATATATTTTGAGAGTGTAACATTACAAAAGTAAACTTTAACAAAAAGGGATATTTATTCTTCAGATTTAAAATTAATTTCCTGTATTCCTCTGTTTTTTTATCCTATCTAAGCTGTAACCTTATGAGAAGAAAAATGAGAAACTATTTCTTTACACTGAGACTGGTATCAGATGAAATATAAATGTAATGGTTTCTATAAATGTTAACCCACTACAACACTCTATCCCAGAACTAAAGATCTGCAGACTGTTTTAGGTTAAGTTACTGCTCCTCTCCATGTTAGGTAATCCAATGTCATTTAAGTAAAATAAATTGGAACTACTCAAGGAATAAAAAGAGGTGAAAGTGCAAAATCTGGTTTGGATAAAAGTTTAATTCTTCAGTTCCAAGTGACATAGCCCTTACAGGAAGCAGAGCAAACTCAGACAGGAGTGGCCAAGTAATGAAGATGGATGCATCTTGTTATCAGCGAGCCATTTACTAGGGCTTGATGTAACCTTAAACATTGCAGATAGCTCAATGGCACTTGCCACTAAGCCTCTAATTAATGAATAGCAGGCCCTAAATTAACAATGTGCATTTACAGATGAATTCTGGGCACTCATTAAATGATGTTCAAATATCAAGCAGTAACAGTTAGGTTTATTCCTTCTGGATTACTGTATACAGTGTTTGTTTGCTGGGAGTTTTCACAGGAGGTTTTGTGTGCTCAACTGCTGTGAGCCCAGGTGCACTTCAGGAAAGGGTATAGTTCACTCAAGGAGGGCAAGACAGAATAGCTGTAAACTAGGCATTGTAACACCTGTGCAGCAATTTAAGGAGGATTAGAATGATCTTCTGTTCAGCCTTAACTGCAGTGGGAAAAAGGGCTTGATTGCTTGGAGCTGTTCTCAGACCTCCATTTGATATTACCCTCCTTTGCAATATCCACACTGGTGCCTTCCAAGGCGACCTGGAACAGGACCCAGGAGGGTTCAATGGTGGAATATTGTTTAGTAAATGACTAGTTCCTTCCCAGCTCATGTAAGAGTATTGTGGTGGAAGTAGTCATGAATGCAGTGTCCCAGCTCCTTGGTCAAGGAGGTAAAGTGATAAGGAGCTCAGGGTGGAATCTGGGCCTTAACATGTATGCGCCAACCAAATGGTATTTTAGAACAATAATAGTGCTATTCCTTTAGATTGTCATATTGTACGTGTTGTACTTCAGAAGAAACAACAATGCAGCTATAAGAAATGTAGCAGAGCATGTTGCTACATCTGCTAAGTCATATCTATATCAAATCAGAAGAAGTTTAAATCACCTACTGTGCTGAAGTATAATGCAAGTGAGAGAGAATGAGCCTTCCAGAAATACTGGTGTAAACTGAGATAGAGGTCAAACAGGCAAAGCTGGTTTAAGCAAAGTCAGAATTGAATCCAAAGTCCCTGAAAAATTAGACTGTCCTCTGTAAATGGAAAGATAACTATGATTTTCTGGGAATAGATCCTTTCAGACAAGTAACTTCAGTATTTGACAACGTGAGGGTTTCTGCGTAGTGAATGTTACTGTTTACGTGCCATCCGGCTACTATTGCATGTTAAATTTAGCAAGTCTATCTGTTAACAAAAAAGGGGGGCTAGACAATAAATGGTGTTTTTCTGAAAGGCATCCTGCATGTCATCTTATCCCAGGACCGTTCTCCATGTCAGAAAAGTTTTAATGCAATACCAGTCTGCTGCGATGTAAAGTTACTAAAATGATTGGCATTTCTGTAACATTACATACAGAAGAGAAACATCCGCTCTGAGCAGAGCTTGCTTTCAACTGCGCCTGCAAATATTTGGGGTTTGTGCACAGGCTGTGTAAGCAGGATCCCATGCACATTCCACATCATCCAGTGCCATGCATCCAGTTCCATTTATGGGCAAAATGAAACACAGGCACTTCTTTCTATGGATCGTTCCCACAACAGCCTTTTCAAAGTTTAATGTGGACAAATTTAGGAAAGGGGCACTTCCACAGCTTTGTGCAAGCCATTCAAAAACGATGTTTTGCAGATTTAAAATTAAGTAAGCACAAACTTTTACTTAATAAAAGAGTATTCTGAAGAAGAGGTAACTCGGGTGGGATTTTGACACATGGATTTTCCATTGTGATTAGTTGACAGAAGATGAGAAAAACAACTGCCTCGTGCAGCTTTCCCAGCTCCTTTTCACTGTAGAGGAATAAATGAATACTATCTTGTACAGGTGTAAGATGATGCTGTTATAGTATCTGAGAGTTGCTCTCTTTTATCTTTGAACAAAAAACTTTATTTGAATGAGAAAACAGTATGTCTCATGAAGAGAAAGCTCTTCCTCTCTCTCTTTTTGTCAATTCCTTATAGAATGATCTCTGAAGCTTCCCTAGCATCCTCCCTCTTTCTCTCTACAACTATCCTGAAAAAAAAAGAGGAATCCAAAAATAGGCAACAAGTATTCTAAGTTACCAGTAGATAAGGTCACAGCAACTATAGGAGCTTTCCTATGCTGTGAAATGCCAGAAAAATGCAATGGAATTTATTTAATAGGATGGCTGATTTTTGGATCATTGCTGCTTATTAACAATAGTAGGAGCATCTTGCAGTCTGGATGTAGTTTGAAAAAAACACGTTAGTATGGGGTTTTTCGAGTTCTGAATATTCATTCTTCTTATTTCTCCCATACGTGCACCATAATGATAGTTGGCAGCATTTGAACTATAGTTTTGTATTTCTAGAATTGTCCTTACTCCCCTTTTCCAGTCACAGGAGCCAAGAACTGCAGCAGGGTTTGTAGAGTCACACATTAATTTCAGTTTAGTCCTGCAAGCTACATTCCTTTCTGAACATGTTTTAACCTGGCATCATGTTCTTCCTCAAACTTCTAACAAATAAAGATGTGATTCATATAAACTTCCACTCTCCCCAGGCTCTGCCAACTCTTCGTTTGCTTTTGGCAGACTTTGTGGGCACTTGTGATCCTAGACAGGAATGACAAACTCAGTACCTTTCATGTTCTGTACTGCAGGCAGCGCGGCAGTGTCAGGGGACTGCAGACCACGGCAAGTCCCCTCTGTGAGCGGGATGCATGACTCAAGAGACCGTGGCATAAGTTGTTTTATGAAGGGCAATTGCTGTGCGCAGTACAGGCAGTGCAGGGTTCTGCATTTGTCCTGAAGTCGGCATGGCTCATGGTGGACCAGGAGAAGGAATGGGATTGAGTTTATTTCTGGCAAAGAGCTGCCTTATCCTGCCTGCTGCCACAGGCTGCCTCTGGGAGGAGAGAAGGGACTCTGCTTTGTTTGTATCAGACTACCTGCTTTTCTTGGGCATCTACATCCTTTGGAAAAGCATACCTATCGGTTGATTTTGGTAGTGGATTTGTATTCCTTAATGCAATGAGCTATGTGTTCACTTGAAAGAACAACCATTACTACCCCTGCCACTTTCCTCAGTAAAGATGAAGGAGTTTAAAGTTATTGCCAGTTTTATTCCTTGTGTTTCTTAATGAGCCAGACTGTGACATACTTTTTGGTTCAGAGCCTGGTGAATGGGCTCTTCCCATGGGATTGCTGTATGATCTTTTGTTGCTTACCCTTTGAGTTATCACATGTCCCTAAGTGAAAAGCTGTAAGATCTTCCCCCACCCCCCCCACCACCCAAAAAAAAGTACTTACACCTCCTTTGAGGGCAAACAGATGCCACTATCGAAGATACAAAGCAGAACCTGAAAATCAGGTGGAAATATTAAGTGAGGTGGAGCTAGTGACCAACTATGTGAGGCCGTTTTGCTCCCAAAGCCATAGTGAAGGACTACCCAAAGGCGTAAAAGATGCTTTTGCATATTTCCAGTATAAAGATTTCAATAAATTATCTGCAAAACAAGTAAAAGAAGTAATGGGATCTGCAGAAATAGGTGTTCCCAAAGCTCTGAAAGGACAAGATCACAGAGTGAACCAAGACAGAAAAGGAGGAAACAAATCAAAACTAAAACAACAAAAAAAAAGATGAAGAAAATTGAAACAGGCTGAGTGGTAGGTGCACCTTACAGAAGCTCTTCTGTCCTCAGAAGCAGTATATCATTTACTGTAGCGCAACAATGCTATCCATTTATCATAAAACCAATATGGGGTATCATGCAGACCATCTGTGAGTCTTTCCAAGGGTGAAACAGACAGTATAAATTGTCTCCAAGTGTCAAGGCAGAGGGGCCACGACTCCTGCAATGCAGCAGAGCAGCCCTCTGGCAGCAGAATCACCCCTTCCTTACACCCCCAGCAATTTGCAGGATGTGCTTAATCCAGTTTAATTCATTTGAACAGTGAGGTTCAGGTGAATGTAGCTAGGAGCCATCCCAGGCCCAGATTAGCCACCCGGTAGAAATTATGGGCAGAAAATACAGTGTTTGTAGCAACCCCAAACGTGCTGTGGAGAACTGTGTAAATTAAGGTGTTTAAAAAAACACTGGGCTAATACCAAAGCTCTAAGAATGTGGAAGAGGTTGCCTTCCAAATTATGAGTTGGAGCAGCAATGATGTTATATCTGTTCACATCAGTTAAGGGTATAACCTAGGCTGGTTTTCATATATTTTTTCCTTATTGCAGTGTACAGTGAACCATGGAAGCCCACAAGTGGATCCTGCTTCCTTATATATGTTATTTTTTCGCTATCAAACACGCTCCCTGGCATGTTACTGTAGAACTGTTTCTATATAATAGGCTCCAGGCATTCCACTGCACTTCTTTAAAACATATATAAAACATTAAAAACAGAGACTGTTGTCCCAAGGGCTTGGTAACAGGACACAGAGGACTCACCTCTGATTCGCTCCTGAAGTAGGTCAGTTTTAGGCTACAGTACTGGTCCAGATCCAGCTGAGATCAGTAGTGAGATTACAACTGAGCTATGAGTAATTTATTTGTTCGTTTGTTTGTCTCGGAGAGCATGTCTGTGGGCTGATCACATTGCTTTGCGTCTTTTTGCCGTTCACATTTGTTTAGCCAAACCTCTTCTAAGAAATGTTAATCCGTCACACTATCTGATTGCTCCCCTGTTACTGGCCAGGTAACCCAGGTACAATCCATTCCATTGCCAGAATGGATAAAACTCTCCCGGTGCATTTCCTTTGGAAATGTGCTCTGTAGGAATTATGGTTGGTACAGAACTTGCTCCTTAATTTGTGAGAGCACCATGTCAGCAAATTTGTTTAAACTGTGAAGTAGTCCATACATATACACTGTATGTTCTATGTGACAACTAAGGCATGAGGCCAAAACAATCGTAGAATCATAGAATGGTTAGAGTTGGAAGGGACCTTAAAGATCATTGAGTTCCAAACCCCCTGCCATGGACAGGGACACCTCCCACTAGACCAGTGGGGCTCAAAGCCCCATCCAGCCTGGCCTAAAACACTTGCAGGGATGGGGCAGCCACAACATCCCTGGGCAACGTGTTCCAGTGCCTCACCACCCTCACAGGAAAGAATTTCTTTCTAGTATCTAATCTAAATCTCCCCTCTTCCAATTTAAAGCAGGTACCCCCTGTCCTGTCACTATGCTTCCTGACAAAGAGTCCCTCCCTAGCTCTCAGACTGGAGATCCCAAATACCTGTCCTTGGCCCAGTAGTTAGTATAAAAGACAATAATGATTTTACTCAAATTCTATTTTTTTTTTCTAATTGATAGCCAAAGATCAAATAACAACCCAACAAAAGTTGAGTTGGGGAATGCGTGGATATGCCATTAAGGATCTGCCAGTCCCCTCTACCCTTCTCCCCCTCCAGTGTATGCTGAGCTCCATC
Source organism: Jacana jacana (assembly GCA_013400555.1). Classification (NCBI taxonomy): domain Eukaryota; kingdom Metazoa; phylum Chordata; class Aves; order Charadriiformes; family Jacanidae; genus Jacana; species Jacana jacana. Next base: position 113,062 of record VZTM01004360.1, read on the forward strand.
CTACACTGAATGCAGCCTTAGCTCTCTGTGCCACAGAGCTTGCCTTTGGAGAGTGGCTGAGTGTGGCCATGGAGAGGGGAGCCAATGAGAGCACTGGGGAGAGTCTTCCTATCCCCAAACCTCTTCACCCCATCTAATTAATCAGTGAATCAGACACATATGTACCTAATGTATTGCATCACGTCTTATTTGTTTCAGTCCTGATTAGCTCTCTAGCACAGGAAGAAAAGCCATAAATGTAAAAATTGTCACCCATCTTTATTCTGGTCAGCACCTAGAATCCCACAGCTGGATACTGCAGAAAACCTAATAATCTTTTCTTTAATGTTGGCTGCATACTGAGTGTACTCATAGGCTCGAGGCTTCTTTTTCAGACCCCTTTTCACGACTTTGGGCTACGGAAGCGGTTTTAGTCAGAGTTGGCATCCAGAGTGCCTGACCTGCTGCCTCTGGTGTCAGAGCCCCAGCAGAGACTGCCGGGAGCCACCTCTGGGGCTGAATCTGAGGGCAGTGGAGCGGCACAGAGTTTAGCCACAGCCAGCATTCACCTATGTACTTTTGGAGCTGGCAAATTAGTGTAAGTGCTCATCAGCCCTACCCAGGCACAGGTTCTTTGATGTGTGGTGCAGAGTGAATGTCCAATATTCATGCCTTCAAATCCTACAAATAGGGCCTAAGTTTGCCTTACAGTAAGCGCTCAGCAGTTTGTTTGACAATTCAAATGGAGTTGAAAAGCTGGTTCACAGCTTCATTTCTTTTACTCAGACCAATAGTTCTATTGTTCTTAGAAAAGAATTGTCTTTCATCACAAATAAACTGCAAAATGCTCATATGGGTAGTAGAACTGAAAAGCAGGTTTTGGATACAATTGGTGTTTGTGTGCTTAGTGCTGGAGATGGCCCTGTTGCTGAAAAATTATGTTGTCTGTGATGCCAACCATATGACAATTAACTCAGCAGAGGAGAGTGTGTGAATCCATTTCCAGCGTGTTTTAATAATAGGGTAACAACCAAAATGCTTTCTCCAGTGGTTAAACCAATATTAAATTTGCCTAGAAACTTGTTTACAGGCTTTTCCACTGGGCTTGTCTATTGCCAGTGCCGTGAAGGACATCAATTTTCAGTAAGACAACCGCCTCCAGCACTGGGATTGGAAACGCCAATTGTAATTAAAACTTTTTTTTTTTTTTTTTTTTTTTTTTATAAAATATTTTTTTTCTGNTTTTTTTTAAGCAAATGCTTTTTGCAGTTTAATTATGGCAAGAAACGCTTCTTGTTTTGTGAACTTCCAGACTGTTGAGCTCAGCAAAACTCTGTTTGGCATTCAGCAGGCGAGTCCTGTCCTTGCTGATGTCAGTGGTACACTTACTACTCCAAACACAACACTGGATATTCAGCCCTAAATAAAAACTGAACAAACTGTACTGCACCCAGGTTAAATGTGCTGTAAACACTGATTATTTGCGACCCGCATTTAATCCTAACCATGGGTTATGTATATTTTCCCTCTTTGATATTTTTGCTGTAATCACAGTGTGAGTCCACAACATATCAAAAGGGCAGATAGAAACTACAGTAGTTTTCTATGTTTCTAAACAATGAAAACAGAAAGAGAAAACTAATCTCACAACGGCTAAAGGTTTTCTATTTTCCAAAGGCTCTTATTGGTGACATTTCTCCCTGCACTGCTGTTTCTGCAATCACATAGCAACACAACCCTTGAAATAACTTTTTGGTACTCAATATATAAGGTGCAGTGTTAAGAGAAGCTGATTCCACTCAAATGCCACCTGTTAAATGCTAAATGGCAACAAAACCAAAAGAAAAAAAGAATGACAGTCCAGTGGAGGAGGCCACTCCCCTGTTTGGGTAACTGACATCTTCTATTAGTCCTTTTTTTTTGAGTTTCAAAGCAAATGACAAGCAAGTGGGTGTAGCAGAGTTAACTTGGTACAATGCCTGACCATCTCATAACTTGCCCTCCTACAATCCTTCACAGGATTCAGACTTGCTAAAGCCCTGTTCTGTCCTCTGTTGAGACATGCCTGCAGCTCCTCAGACTGTTTCTAAATACTGCCATTTCGGCTTTTAGAGTATGCATTTGAGAATTTGCTTCTAGGAGGGCCCAGCTAGACTACTTTTTAGAAAGCATCAATATATTTTGAGTCAGAAAAGCATTGGACATGTGACAAACATCTAACATCCAAACACTCTTAGACTTGGAGAATTTCAGATCTTCATCTAAACTTTAGGCTCCCTTTCCTTCAGGAAAACATCTGCATTTTTCTGGGCTGCCCTTTTTTCCAAGTTTTAGGCTCTCCCTAAAGGCTGATATGCTTTTCGTTTCTTGTAACTGCACACTAAATTGAGTGCAGTCCTACTGAAGCAGGAGCCTCTCCTTGCAGTCTTCACCTATACCACTTCAATGTCTCCCAAGAAGCAAATCCTAGTTTTTCCTGGTGCCAGAGCAGTGAGGTGGTTATCAGCTCTCCTACCAACTACTGGCTAGGAGTGAATTCCATATTTTCACATTTTAAGATACTGCACCTCTGTAGAATTCATGTCCAAGCATGTGTAGGGTTTAACTTCTGAATACGAAGCGGTCTGAGGAAAGACTGCCACAGCTATTGAATATCTACAGCAGCATCAGTCAAGGCAGAGAAAAGTTCTCATCCAGTCAGGAAAAGAAGAGATAAGGGTTGACCTTACTGGGTGATGGAGTTGGCTGTCATGTTTGCAAGAGCAAAGTGGAAGTGGCCAGTGCCATGCATTTCAATTCAAATCCATGTTTATCAAGTTCAGGGTTATTCAGCCCTACAGCCTGCCTTAGTCTCACCTCTAGAGAAAGTTCGAAGCAGGAGGATATCATTAAGTAAGAAGAACCTGAGGCTCAAAGGAAGATGTTGAGAGACATGAAGCTGCATATAGTAAGAAGCAAGACAAGGTAGAAAAGCAATGTAAGAGATTGTTACTTCTTTAATGAGCAGAAGTTCTTTTCAGGTTGATTTACTTTTCTGACACTTGCACATTTTGCAGTTGTATTCAAGTATGGAACAGGGAGAGCTCCTCTTTTTCCTCTTTTCTGGGCACAATGTATCATTCTCTGTGCTTCTGGGCTATACTATTAGCACTAGCAGCTATAATGCAAAATAGCCACAAAAGACTTTGCAATACCAAGCCTTCTGAAGTTAGTATGGCCTATTATGGATAGTCCTTGTGACACAGGCCCAAAAGGAAGCAATAAACAGCTGACTGACATCAGCGTTCAGTGGATGTTTCTTCTGTGCTTCCACAGCAGGTACCACTAGATTGAGCGTCTGGTTGAGACCACCTGGAAATTCTCTCATGCCAACTATTATTTTTATCCTGTGAAACTTCTTGCAATTTCTTACCACAAAGTTTGTGGCCACTGTAAGTATTAATGATCGTGAAATCAGCAGGACATACAGTGTGGTCAGACCTCTCTTCCACAGCAGCTTTGCCTTCACCAAAATTGCAGGAGAATATGGTCATTATGGCCTGATTTGGAACAGGTTTTCTATCTAGAAAGGCAGAGAGAAGTGGAAGATATTATCAGGCAGTGTTCAGTGGCTCCAGTGACAAAATCCGTTTCTTCACTGCCATGGATACATAGCGGTATTGAAAGAATGGTGGTTTTCATTTCCCCCTAAACAGACGTTTTCTCCAGTGTTACTAATATACATCTGAAATACCATCATTAATTATACCAAGTCAAGTAATGGACAGGTTTCATTGCCATACGAAATACATGCATAAGGTTAGTGTGATAATAATGCCGCTATATTGTGAAATATTTGCATGTCATCTTCCATTCGTATCAGCTCTATAGGGTGTCAAGTACGTTGTGCTTGCAATAATTTTAGGAATGTAATATTTTCAAGTTCAGGAAGTTAACAACTTGGGCTTTTTGCTTTGCACGTCGTAACCTTTTATGTTATCATTTGGCAAGATGAGTTAAAGACACAGAGGTGCATGAATTGGAGACCTCAGGTCTGTGATTATGTTATTGCTGACCCTCATCACATCTAACATTACACTGTGCAGCACTGCTCACAGGAAAAGACTAGCCAGAGAGAGGAGACAGAGTGTAACTTACTCACTTGAGAATAGTTATGTTTTGATAGGTATAAATCAGAAGAGTAACACTGCAGTCAGAGGATTTGGTTACAACATCGTCCCAATCTGCTTTGTAGATTGAAAATATATATAGATCCAGGTTCTTTTTGCTGGAACACTATATATAGCATAAATCATACAAAAAAGCCATAAAGGAGTAAGCCCTTCTTCATGTCTTCAGACCTACACTCTTCCTGCAGCCACAAAAAGAGGAGTGATGGATCTTCCTGATTTCCAGCTGTCATAACATGTCTTGAGTTGGAGCTCGATGAGTGACTTGAGCGCAGCCCACCAGCCATTCTACCTTGTGGCAGGACATGGGCCAGCAGGCAGCTGGCGCGGGCTCTGGTGAGCACAAAAGGACTATAAGGATGGTGTTGCCCACACACAGACACCTTGTGGAGCCCAATGTGTGCTTCTTGGCCATGTGGTCTGATACCGTGGCGATCTTTTAACACAAAAGATTGTTGTGGCTGTGGTGCTGCCAACTCAGGATATTTGGGAACATGGGTTTCGACCTGAATTTCATTTTCCAAATGCAGGGCAGAGCTGTCTGTGCTGTGATCTGTCCCAAGGAGTGTGGGAGCAGTGTGCACCAGCTGTAACAGGGAATGACTTTCCCATACACCAGAATAATTTAATTCATGAAGCAGATTTCATTCATTTGCTTTTTAAAACTAACCAGGGAATCTGAAAGCTGATGCAGGCACACAAGCAGCAGCAGAACCTGGCCCTTTAAGGCTTTATCTTCTGAGACTTGGCATTCCAACTAACCTTCAAGAGAATGAAGATTCACAGTGCCAGTGTCTAATAACTGTATCTCACTCCATTACAGGTATTTCAAGGCCATTCTGTGTAAACAGTGTGCATTGCTTTGTGTCTTAATCTGTAAAACAACCAAATATCTCAGTTGCAGATATATGTTAAGGTTTAATGCATCTCCTGCCATAAAAGTGTTGCTCAAGACTAATGAACAAACAAATGTTTGCTTAAATCCCTTTGTGAAAGTCAAACAAGCTTTCAACAACTATTCATGTATTTACTGTCAGATGTGAGTCATCACTTAGGTGCCTGGCCCTCTACTATTAGCAACTAATGCCAATGGTTCCACAGCATTTCTTAACTTATTTTGCCCTCTTTCTGCCTCCACTTCCAGCATAGTCTCCAGCAAAAAAACATTCAGAGAGTCTTTTGTCAATGACAGAACTGGCTCTCCTTCAACATGGTTTGCATTGTAGTGGCAGCTGATACCCTTGCTGTCGATGAGGTGAGGGGGGCATATTAGGGCTCACCTCAGCCCCATGGATGATGCACCAGCTGCTTGCTTCAGTGCCACCCCGGGGATCATGCTGACCAAGTGAAAACAAGCACAGCCACCTCCTCATTTCCCTCTCCCCGGCTTTCCAGGGGAGCTAGCAGGGTTCAGGCTCAGTGCACATCCTCTTCCAGCAGTGGGACTTTCTTCCGTCCAGCAGCTTGTCACTGCCAGCCAAACTGTTTGTGTGGGCACCCCTTAACCTGATTCAATCAAAATGAATTGGTTTACCCTGAACAATTCAAACACCAGGGCTTTACTAACCAGCCCTATGTCTTGGGCAGTGGCCATTTAAGCAGAGGTAGCTGCAGCTGGAAAAGGATGGACATCTCTACCCATAGACTCAACAGTATCTGAAATGTTCCCATAGGATTCACCTTCCTAGTACATCCTGTGAACTTAGAAGGTGGAAAGAGAACAGGGAGATGTTTCTTGTGTTGCTGGGTGGCATTAAAATTGTGTGTCAATGCTTGTTTTATTTTTATTCTGCTACTAAACAAGCTGAAGGCTTTAAGGATATTTCTTGTTCTGCTGTGTCAGAAGGGTCTACCCAGGATGGAAAGGAAAATCAATGTTTCAGGGTTGTGTAACTGTGGGGTTTTTCTTGTGTTGCTTGTTTCATTATGAGGAAGGAATTAAAAATCCCTCCTAGACAGTACTTAAAATATCAAAGTCATTGTTTAATGCCTTTGAGTCACTGTACAACTAATTCAATTGCACAGTGTAGTGCAGTTTCACGGTATGGGAAACACAGATAGTAGAGAGGAATGATTGGAAAGTTGAATAAACACAGCATTAGTTTGCAAAGTCTGAAACTTTCTGATGACTTCTTTTGCAATGATCCAGCACAGCAGCTCATCAGCAGAAGTGAGAGCAGGCACTTTTAAATCCAGAGCCCCTACTTTTTCCATGCAAGCTAAACTAGATGGGTTGGTACTGTCAGGAGGCTCTTCTCCCTCCTCTGAACCCGCCACTGGAGGCGAATCAGGTCATCACTGACTATTGGCAGCTTTTGGTGAGGTAGCTTTATCAAAGCTCTGATAAAGTCTGTGGCTTTGCAGGACCCTTCACCAGAGAATAAACCTCAGGTGGTCAAGGTCCAAGACAGCAGAAGGCTTGGCCACAAGACACTCAGGACAGTTGTGCATAGCCAGTCTGCCCCACCCCCCACCTCCCCGACATTGAAACTAGTGCTGTGTTGGGCATCCAGTAGCTTACAGGGACCAGGGGTGCTTGGTGACAGGGCAGGGGTGGCAGCTCTTGTGGCACTGTCAGTAAATGGTTGTTTCGTGGTCAGCCTTGTGCAAATGACTTCACACACAAATGTAAGAGGCAACAAAACAGGAGGTCTTTCAAATTCAACAGGAATTAGTAGGGAAATGTACAGGTCCATCTGCCTGATCTTTGTGTGCCCCACTACAATCATAAAGCAGACCACCCCAGATATTTGCTGATTTTATCTCTGTACCACCTTTGTGAAGTTAAGCAGCAATGTTATCCCAATTTTACAAATGACAGTCTGAGTCATGGAGTGGCTTCAGCTTTGCTTCTCCTGTCACTTTAAGGGAGGTAGTAGTGGTGTAGACGGCTCCCATTTAGCAAAGTTTCTTCTGATGCAGGCTTTATGTGGGTAGAAACAAGAAGACCTGGGGCCCTATCTGCTCTCTGAAAACACCCATTTTAGCCTCTTCATTAGCCTCACCAAGATTGCTGGAGCTACTGTGCCTAAATTAGGTGTTCCCTGTCCCAGCCTCCTTACCCACGTGTAGATCTCCCAGTGAAGATGTCCACACCTGGTCTGAGCTAGGTGTTCACATACATGTGAGTGCCAGAGCCCCGAACCAAGCTTCCCCCACCTTGCCCTTACAGCCAAACTGAAGCTGTGTGGTTTGGGCATATCTGTGGTTGGTAAACCACTCTGTGGGAGTAAAACACACACCTGGTCGTGAATTCCTGCTTTGGTTTCATTTATTCCGACGTGAAAACAAACACAAAGAAGTGAGTATATTGAAGCTATCACGGTAACCATTTGAATGTTGATGCTTAGTGTTTGCAACTGATTAGTATTGCCACTGAATCACAGATATTTCCTGTATTAAGTGGCCCTAAACAGTGAATGTCAACATTTTAATGACAACTGCGTTATTGTAGGTAGTGGCAATTTGGCAAAGAGAGAAGGTAGGAGTGGGATTAGTCTTTAATGAACATCCTGAACAGTCATAGATAGGAGAAGAAAAGGAGCAAAAAATGAGAAGGACAAAGAAGCACACACGTGCTCATAAAAGTTTCTGACAAGCTAAAAGCCTCAAAAACAAATTTGAGTTTAAAAATGCATTTGAAAAGTTACATACTCACTTTTGTACAGCACAACAATGGTGGAATGCTAATAACATTTAATTTCCCTTGACTTCTAACCTTCTTAACCTGCTGTGCTGCTAGAACAGCGCTGTAAATCAAAATATGCTGTATTGTATGGTGAACATGTGTATTGAGTCATTCCAGACTGCCTGGTGCTTTTTAAAAACAAAACTCACAATAGCGTTTGTGCTGTTTTTCATTTTTCATAGACCTTTCCCCTCAATCATGCTGCAACTGGTTAGGTTATGTATTAAAAATACAATATAAAAAAGGGAGAGAAGATGTAGGGGTAGACATAATACCACAGAAAGTACAGCACAGATGAATAGGCCAAAATATCCTTGACATTACTTTCCCCTTTGTTCTAAGTGTTCTTCCAATTTCAATAAAAACAAATTGGAATATTGCCTGAGGTCTACTAAATCATTAGTAAATTAAGAATCTGTTTTTAATAACATTTCTCTTGTAAATAATGCATTAATTGACTAGCTTGAAAGTTAGCTTGAATGTTAGAAACTCTGGCGCTAAATGCGTAATGAAAGAAGTGTGGTGTTTGAGGAGGCTGGATGGTAAATGTAACAAATTAAATATGACAGTTGATATTTGTGAAAATGGTGATATAATTAGAGGACACCTGCAGCTGTTTTCCAACCAAAACAACAGAAATTAAACATGTATAAAGTATGTGTGTCATATTTTCTCTTGGCATATTTCTTTTGTTCTCCTTAGGGCTTTTTTGTGGGGGTCTTTCTATTTTTTTCTTACCTTTTGTCAGGTCATATGTCTAACCAAGCAACAAGTGTCTCTTTGTCCAATGTTACCATTTATTACATCTATAAGTGAACATTTTGCAGAGTAAAGGCAAAGAGCATGAATCTTATTTACCTAGAGCTGAGAGTTACTAAAGCACATGACACGTGCCTGAACATATTTTAACCACGGGCACTTGGGAATAGTCAAGAATTACACCAGGACTCTTCCTGTGCAGTTCTCACCTGCAGAGACCTCACTTGTGTATATCTCCACCCTGGTGTTGATAGTCTTAGTGAGGATTTCTGTAAGCTGAAAGGTGATGTGATGTATAAGTTTTGCAAATGTATAGCTTTCTCTCTTGGTATGTGTGCAGTTGAAAGAGAACATGATGCTGCTTTAGCCATCTCACAATGGTTTGGGACAAGAAGTTTCTGATGATAAAGGAAAAATGTGAAGTTGTTGAACAACATAGATCCCCATGTCATGCCACTACTGGGAAATCGTGAAGCATATTGACCAAAGATGGCCAAAAATGACAAATTTTTGATGTGGAGCCAAAGACTCTGGGTATTTCAGTTCAGGGACTCTGTTCCATCTGTCCTTGCTCCATTCCAGTTGGTGTGAAAGAGAGCATCCTGCCAAAGGAGATAGGATTTAGACTTGCAAAAGCAGGAGTATCTAAGCTGACTCTCTTCAGGGTTACAGCAGTAACAAGGCAGTGAAATTACTCTGGTATAAATAAACAGAGCCTATATGGTACAACAAATTTTACTCCCACTTAAGGCCATGTGACCATTGTGCCTGGTGTCAGAGTTAATGGGCGTAGAAGCTTTTGGGCTGAACATAAAGCACAGTGAAGCCAGTACCTGCCTTGTTCCTGTGTACTCTACCTGAGAAAGGATTTTGGGTTCTTCCAGGGTTGCTTTTGCTAGGCTTTGACATAGAGCAAATTGCCTGCAGTGAAAGGAAAAACAATACCAGGGCAAGGCAAACCGTCCTCACCGCAGGATTCAGCTCTCACTGAGGCCACTCAATGGGGAGTTTTCTCTATGGCTGAGGCACACAGAGCAAAATTATATGGGGATAGTCCCACTGCACCACACAACCAGCTGTGGATACTGTAAATCTTCAGTGTGCCCTTTGTCAGCTGTCAGAAACACAGACATTCATAAACAAAGGAGAGCAGGAGACCAAAATTCACTTTAAAATAAACAATGTGGACTTTGATTTTGAAAGTGCTAACAGGATAGATATGAGCCATTTAAATAAACATACCAGCCAATTGTGTCAACTTTGCTTTAGGGGCAGCGATACCTTTGTTCCTGGGGTTTGTATCTGTCTTGATTAGGGCCATGTCAAGCAGCCATTGAGATTGACTTTGATGATGGATAGGATGTACTGTACATGACACTGGAAGCACAGTATCATAGAGACAAATTGTGCAATGGCTGAGAAAATCTTCACAGCTCTTGCAGAAATGGCAGAATTCTTCCCTATGGATGCAAAATATACATTTTATTTGTCTTATAGTTACAGATTTAGGTATGGCTGCTCTTGCAGGTAGCTGCTGGTATGTAATAGCTTCTGTTCTCCACTGCCTAGACCCAGCACAAGGTGTCTGTTTCCGCCCTTCAGGTTCTGGGTAGCACACTCTGCATGCTCTGTTTATTCCTATAGTTGTGTATATGATAATTATGGCATAGAAGTTGTTTGCTAACCCCCAGGGACAAGGCAGTAAATAAAGTTTCACAGAAAATGCACCCTGCTTTTCTTATTATAAATCACACAGCTGGGCTAGTCCCATTGACTTGCACAGCTTTCTAGATGAGTACCCCCCTAAGTTTATTTTACAGGTACTATTTCCTGCTCATAATGGAGATCTTATCTGACCAATTGGTGATGGAACAGGGTATGTAAGTGATATAGAAGAGATGCAACTCACGGTGCAAGGTCCAAACTTCTATGGGCTGCTCTCAGCAGCCATTGTGTGACTCTCCTCTTAAGGAGCAAGATCTTCACTGGGTTAAGGCTAAGGGGAGTTCTTATTCCTTTAAAACAACTCTTTTGTTGGCCTGCTCCAACTCTCTCTGGACTTTTACATTGCTCACCAGTAGTTTTCAGAAGGCAAATGTATTATGACCTAATTTCCCAGGTAAAAGGCATGAAGTAAAAACAAACCATTTACCAGATACTAAAATATCTACCAGAAGAAAAGAGATGCTCAGCTTCCTATTATCTTTCACTTGAACAAGAACCTTTCCCAGGTGTCATTCACAGATACCAAAGATGATAACACAATTTTATTTGGCTCCATTATAGGGAGTTTAGCAGATGTTGAGCTTCTGAGTGGGTGGGAGATCCATGACAAAATTTTATTTATCACTGTACCTAAACGTAGATATTGTTTCCCTAAAAACCTTCTTTGACTAAATAGCATCAGCGACAGAGGTAGGGACTCCAAAGGCTAATTGCTGTCTAAGAGGAACATACATAGGAAGGTGGCCTTCAGCTTGTTGCCTGTAGTTTTGCAGCAGCAAATCAGAGAGCCAAGGGCACCAGGAGTTCGACTATCCCTGTATTTATTTTCTGGGGACAAGTTTGGTGGCTTAAATTAAGCCTGCTAAAAATGGAGCCAAGATTTGCCCTGGCAAAAATAATGCCACTGCCCATGCCTATGTAATGTTACACCAACTGAAAGGTTTTCTGGGCTGTAGAGAGCCACAGATCAAAACACAAACCTATTCACTAAAAAAAAAAAAAAAAGGAAAGAAATTAATAGACCCGAACATAAGGAAGATGTGCTGGCTTAGTTAAATAAGGCGCAACTGGTATTATTTAATTAAAATCTAGAGTGCAGCTGTTAGGAAAAAGTCTAGCCAGTTTCAGATAGAAAAATATGCCCTAATAATGTGTCTCAACATCATTTTGACATTAAACTCAAGAATAAGGTTGGGGTGAATGTTTTGTATGTGTGTGCATACATATGCATGTATACACATCTGTGTTAGTGAGAGTAAGAGAGGGGGGAAAAAGACAAACATGTTTGAATACCTTTTCTTTATTTCAAAAAAACTATAAATATAACTAGACCTATGCAAGCCAGTGGCCAGGAGGCTCTGAGGATGCACAGTGTGTTCTTGGAGGCTGAGGGCAAAGGGGAGGGGATGCTGTGAGCTGCTTTCCCTGTGCACGAGCCAGGGTTTTGTGTCTTTTACTACCCAGGTCTACACAGTGGACATCTCACAAAAGAAAATTGCTTTGTTCACCGAGTGAGAAATCATTTCAACTATTCAGTTTTTCAGTTTTCTCCAAGAATTTTAAAGATGCATTTATTTTGGATAAAGAATAGTTAATTTCATTGCTGCTGTTTCTAAAGCTTACTGGGCTAATATCTCATTTTACTACCTAAAGTAGAGCATTTTAGCTTTTCAGAGAAATAATTGTATATAATAGACTAGCAGAGAAAAATATCAACTTTTGGAGGATGTTTTTGAGGGACCAGGAAGTTATGTGACTGAAGGAAACAGAAACAACACTATGGGAAGTTTTGGTGGCATTTATATTTTAGTAACTATATAGCACTATAATTTTGTAGGACGCTCTTCAGAGAGTAAAAAAGGCAAGTGGTCAGACCCATAGTATATGCTGCTACAGGTACCATCTGACTGAGGAAGGGCTGTTAGGTTACTTTTCTCCTTCTCCCATCCCAAGGTTGGCAATCCAAGTTCTGAAGCTGTGTCTTGTTCTGCGTTTGCTTTATTGCTTTTGAATTCAGCAAGATCTCACAACCCAAGGAGTCCTCAAGACAACAGACCTGCTTTTTCTTCTGCTCTTCTCTTGAGCAGTGCAAAGCTGCCAGAGAGAGGGCTGAGGATCAGGCCTTGTGGTAGCTGACACGGGGAGCTGGCAGCACGTAGCAGATGGATATAGAAAACGAAGAAAACAAGCCAAAGGAGAAGCAGGGAAAAGAGGTTAAAGGCTAACATAACTTAAGATCATTTTATTCGTTACATCTCCAGTTTGAAAAGGACCATGTATTTGTAATGAAAAAGGGTTTCGATCATATTTTGATAACACCAGTGTTTTATTTCTGTCCATGAAATAATTGACATTTGTGGAATTTTACCCCCCTTGTAACATTTGTCCAGAACAAGTATGGGTTTTCTAAGATTTTCCTCTTTCTCTGTTATTTTGTGGTCTCTATGTAGCATTTGTTTGGTCATTCAAAGCAAATAGTTCACCTTTTTCTAGTTCACCTTTTGTCTACAAGTGAAATTCATGTCACATTGAAATAGATTTCATTTGCTGAGAGACGATGGTAGGTCCTCTCCTTTCCTTACATCCACAGACCCCATGTAGGAGCTTTGGGTAGCAGCCCCTGGGGAAAATCCCTCCCCAAGTTGCTCTGAAAGAACGTGTGGGATCACTTGGCTAGCCAGTGTGTCAAAAGCAGAAAGTAAGGTAAAATGGACTTCCAGGAATGATCTGAAAGGGAAATAGAGGGGAATGTTTGAAGCAGAGAAAGGTAGCTTACTCCAGGGTTATGAACTCAAGTCTGAAAGTCACAATGAGGAGAGTGGGAAAGCCAAACCATAAAGTCTGGGGTTTTTTTTCAGTGGCTCTAGTCCATACGAAACAGCAATGCTGTATGAGGGAGCTAAATACCAGAAGAGAGTGGAGGAACCACAGTGCTAAACGGGAGCAGGAGCCTACAGGAGAAGGGAGCTAGCCGAACAACTGCCAAGTAGGCATAGGAGAGTGCACCTATGCACCCTCAGACTCACCTTTCAGAGTCTTCCACAGTTGTGTTGGCTTTCCTACTCTCATGTGTAAAACTTGGAAAAAGAACTGTTACTGTTTCTGTTCTGCCCTGCCTGACCGTGTGCCCTCAGGGATCTCAAACCACGAGGGATCCACATGTTGCTCAGAGCTGTTGCATCGCACAAGGGAAGTTGCCACCAGGAGCTCCTCAGGCTCTGAGTAACAGCTCTACCATGCCTCCCGCTCCTCCCGGGCACAGTGGACTGAGTTGAAAAGCCTGAACGCTGAATATGTTTGCTCTGGGCAATTTAAATTAGACCCTTGTATGTTATTTAAGAGATGTTTTTGTATTTCATCCACTGCCTGAATCTCAAATGCTGAAATGTTCGCACAGCTCTTCATTCTTTGGGGAGCAAGACATGGGTTTTCCCCAGTGGCACAGTGATAGCTTCTGATCCGCCAGCCTCCCGCTGTCCACTGTCATTGCAGCTCACAGTCAACGAGTGGCCCGAGGAATAGCTGGCACTCAAGGACCCCCCCCAGTGCCCATAACTCTGAAACTACATGACATCTTAACCTTTATGAAATTTCTTCAAGACAGCATTTAAAAACACCCAAATCTTTCCTGACCTTTACATTTTAGTAGAGGGGTTTTTTGTTTTGTTTTGTTACTTTTTTAAATTGATGTTCCGATATTTTTTTCTTTGGCTGTGGCATTTTTAAGCTAGTTCAAGAGGAACTTTGCTTTGCCTTTCCCATCCTGGTTGAGCCCAATCATTAATCATGAAGGGAAAGCACTCCAGACTCAAACCTAACTTTATAATGTTTTTATGTTTGTGACATTTTATCTCTCTCAGCCAGTGGGAAGTTCTTATCCTTTAATTTATAATCTGTGAGGTTTCAGTTTGACTCTGGATGCTGACTTCCTTTGCAGCCTCCCATCCCCACTCTCACCCCCGTTTCACCATGCTGTGCCTTGGTGATTACGTATCACCTGTTTGGAGCATTCAGGGAATCTCCCAAGGGGATCAGCGATTGCTGCCCTGGATCATCAGGAAGCTGACCCCTTTTTGTACATGGGAAATCAAGGTATCTCCAACAGAAAAGCCAACGGTGCAATTTGACAGTAATACACTGCCTAAATCTAGAATGAATCTGTTGAGTACTTCAGCAAAGCTGACAGTGTAAAGCTAACACAAGAGAGGAATCAGTCCTGGCATCTTTACACAGAACTGTGAATATTTGCGAAGAAAAACTGGGCACTTGAAAGGAAGCATTCACTTACTCTTTTTAATGTAAATAGAAATGGTATCCTGCAGTGCACAGCATTCTGCTATAAGACATGGCTTTTTACAAAGGGAAAACTTTTCACATTCATAGTCTTCGTCTAGTATAATCTCATAGAATCTTCCACGATATCAGGCAATTATAACATCCAAGGCTCAGAGTCTAAATGCTCTCTTGTGGTGCTATTGGATTTGTTTATGTAGTATTGTTGTGTTGCAAGTAGAGTACAACACTGCCACAGCTTTGTAGGCACAAACCTGAGTTCTGCTAAGCCTGTCTAAGTCTCTGCTCTTTAGCCCAAAAAACTGAAGGTCAGTTCAAAGCTGCTCGTCGAGAGAAACTAATCCTGCAAACAGTACATTCGCTGGCCATTATTTCCAAATCCAAACTATCTTATAGTCATGAAATGGAAAGTTTATGGGGAAAACAAATGCTGCATTTATTACTGTGATGCAACATTCATAAAATATATTTCATTGGGGGGGAGTTTACACAGGGGGTAATGAGATTTTTCCTTTATACATTATTTATAACTGCTTAATCCAGGTGCTGTAGGTTATTTTTTTATCCCTCAGTTTCACAGCTACAAAACACTTCAGTATTTCTAATTTATTTCTGCTTACAATACAGATGTTCTCAATTGTGTCTCTAACTACATTTCAACTGTTATGATCGCTTTTATTTGTTTGTGTCACTGTACACTTAGAGGTTGAATGTGCAGTACACAATAGTCAGGTTCCGAGCAGCCTGTAAAAAGCCTCTGGTGATTTAGTTACCAACAAATTAAACTATGCCTAACAGTAATATCTTTATCATTAGTGGTTTTAATCTTCAGATGATTTCCCTGCAGTTTATATTGCTCTGTGCATGGGCTCTTATATCTTCACATAAAGGTTTCATCCTTTTAAACAGCATTTTTCAAGATGACCATTTGGAAACAACATTTGGAGGAACATTTGGGTTGCATCCTCTAACTAAATTTCCAAGCTGTTGGTAACGGACTAAAGAAAATGCGGTCTGCACTGAATACTAAAGAGCTGCAAATGTACGAGCCTTGAAGGTTATGTGTAAATATTGACATTTTTATTTTATTTAGCATACAAAAATGAACTTGCAATGTTGCTTATCTGATCATACAGCAATGACCGCATCTGCATCATCTGAGATCTATTGCTCACACTTTTGACTTTCATAGATGTTCCAGAGTTTTCCCATCGAGGTTGTTATTGATGTCCCTGATTAGGCAATGGATATCTGGGGATTGAGTGTCCATATAGGAACATGTCAAGCATCATGGAAGCAGAGAAAAAAATAAAAAATCCTTTCATCTTCAAAGGCTGGTTATATGTGCAGATATAAAACCGTTAAGGTCCTTTCCTGAGTCATGTAATGGGACTTTAGGGCATTCAGCATCCAGCAAAGCAAGGTCTTTGGTTCATCCTGGAGGAAACATGGAAAAATTACTGTAACATTACATATACCCCAGCTGTTGCACTTAGCCATACTGCCCTTTCCCCTTGAGTGTGAGTGTGTTGTCATTTCTTTTTTAACCGGAAGTTTCTGTAGAAACCTCAGGGTTTGCATACTTACGTGCTTTTTTCCTAAAACACTGAAAAAGGCTCTGATGTGCAGATAATAAAGCCTGCAGTTTTCCAGGGCTGTTGTTTACACCAAATGCATTTATACATTGAGTACTAGGATGGTCACTGCACAGTTTGCAATTCCAAGGCATGAAACATGAGGGCCCCACAGCATCCCTCTTAAATCTAATCAGAAAGCCATGAGATCTTGGCTGTTGACACTACAGATCTGGGTAACTGCTTCATGAATGGCACTACAGTCACCAAAAATCCCTGCTAATGACTCGAGAACACATTAGTTCTCTCCCTGGGCAGCCTAACCTGAACACCAACACTATCGGAAATTTTTCTAAAGTATCTGCTTCCCCTTTTTAATACATCTAGTTCCTGCATGAAACCCTGGCATGCTGTTTGCATCAGCTGGCTGCCTCTTGTGCTCCTCTGGGGGTGCCTCAAAGATTTCTATTTTTTTTTTTTATTTCCACATGTGAGAGAAGGATTTAATAAATTGCAGAATCATAAATTTCATTGAGGGAGAGGGAGGAAGAACAGTAACTTCTTTGTGCTACATGGAGACTGTGTAATTTACATAAATATTGCCTGTCTCTTTAGCAGATAGTGTAATTAAGAAATGACCAACATGGCTCTTGGTTGGTCATCCTCCCTGTTCTTGTATAAACTTCATTTAATATAGTCTTCCTTTTACTTATTTGCCAAAGCATCTCTGACGCTCCCAGTCCCCTGTTTTTATTGGACGCAGTGGTGAGTCTTCCCGAGGGGTGCAATGCTCTGCCTACATAGCTACTTTGCCTGAATTAGAGAATATGTCCCTGATTCACTTTTTTTGAAGAAAGCCAGGCATCAATGTACCCAGGCCAGCATGCTTTTGGCAGCTCATGCAAAATATGGAGAACACATGTAATTTGTCCTTTTTAATTTATTCTCCTATGCCCTGCAATAGAGTAAGCAGCCTTATCCTGTATTAGTCAAAGCTTCTGAGAAGGCTCCCTCTGTGTTTCCAGAATAGTCCCATAGTGACAGTGTAGCACTGTGAAAATAAAAGACAAGAGACATATGCAAATGATGAAGTCTGCTTCTGAAAGGGATGAAACCCACTTCCCTCGCCAGCACAACATGACTAAGGGCGATCTAGTGGTGGCTGGTGGATACATGTGTCTATATTCAGTTTATGGCTTCTAGCTGGGCTCGTGGATAGGCTGCATTGCAGAACTGACAGGGCTTTGTCCCATGCCAGCTAGCCGAGGGACAGTGGTAGATTACTAACCTCAGTGATCATCTAGTCAAATGGGCTGAGAAAATTAATTCCCTCTGCTTCTCCATTTGGGGGTGGGGGGAGAAGTGGTGAGTGGAAAATTCTGCAAGGACTAAGGAAAGGCTTTAAAAGGAGCAATAAAGACTCAAGCGTTTGGAAGAATCAGCAGCTTTGGACACAAGAGAGGATCAGGACAGAATGCTTTATAGCAGAAAGGTTCCACTTAATGGTGGGACTAACTAAGGTCAAAGAAAGCTGATGTGATGGGAGGGGGGCTCAACAATTAAAAGGAGAGCTCAGAACTGCGGGCAAAAAAGGATGGACATCTTAGAGGAACCTGATGTTACCCAAAATGTTGCTGTGAATTTGGAAAATGAGCATAGAATTTATTGGGTTTGCATTGGCCTGTGTGTGTCTCTGCTATCTAAGTGTAATTTTGTTTGGGGGGTCGAGTGCAGGCAAGCTGCATACTATCATATTGCAGAAGAGATAACAAGCAAGATCCTCCACCCAGTAAATATGTCAGAAGGGCCTGGAGCAGAAACAGTGCTGCTGCCTACCTATATCTGATAGAAGCTGAAAAAGTCACTTGATTTACTGTGACCTCCTTTTGGGGCTTGCATTTCAAGAAACACAGTCCAGCTGAAGAAGAGACCAAAAAGAATAATAACAGGTCTAAAAACAAAAAAAAAAATCTGTGAGGGAAGATTGAATCATCTAGGGTTGTCTAACCTAAACAAGAGTAGCCTGAAAGAAGACAATGTAGGTTTACCACTATCCGAGAACCACTACTCCAAAGAAAAGTAAAATAATCCTTTCTTATATTCCTGGGGGAAAGTAAGTACCAATAGGCTTCAATTGCAGTAAGCAATATGTCAGTTAATCATTAAGAAATACTTCAAACTCTGTGAGGAACCTGGCAGCATATGGCAGTAGATCAGGAAGGGGTAGAGTCTTTATCACTGGACATCTTTATAAAGAGGCTAGACAACATCTGAAAGTAATAACAAGGGCATAGTAGGTCCTGTGTTGACTTTGTGATCCTGGTCACCAACAGACTGGTGAACTGAAGAACAGTGAGCACATCGTGAGTAAAGTCTAGCAATAGAAAAATGAATTTGGGTCACTTTTGTAGCTGGGACTCCAGGATGAAGTAGGAGGCGGTAAATCCCTTGTGCATTTTGACAACAGGAATCTCCCTCAACTTTGAAAGCAGATTTTTTTCAACTTAAAATGCTTTTCCCTTGCCAAACCCATATACTACCTTCATCTTATCTAGAAAAAAACTCAGCCAACTGGCTTTCATCCATGTCTTATCTCTGCCAGACACAAGGAAGCTGTAACATATGGCTTCAATGAAAAGGAGACATAGAGCTTGGTGTCATCAGGATATTGATGACATTGTAGCCTATGCCATTTCACAATATCCTCTAGTGGTTTCATATGGGATTTGAATAAGAAGGGTAACAGTAGTGAACCCTTTGGTACTTTAAGATGTGAGGCCTGGGAGACAAAAAACATTTACCCGGGCTTCTGGGATCTTCTTGACAGAGAGTGTCAGAACACTTCAAAGACTCTTCTCTCTTGTCAACCATTTTGCCATAGCAGCAATATATAACAGCAAACAGGAAGCAGACACCATGTCTGGCCTTTGGTCAGATTTAGATGCAGTGTCAAAGCACAGGGAGAATTAGCAATATTAAGTTAAAACAATGTATTAAAGAATGTATTTGTGGGTATGAGGGTTTGTATGAAGTCAAGTAACCATATTGTGTAAAATTGCTAACATCACTAATCAGAATGTATAATCTGACTATTAACTGCGAGAATAAATTTATACATAGTTTAGGAATTTTAGTCCTGAGAGCTGTAGAGTGACAACATCATCTGCAGGGGTCTTGAAATAAGACCTACCCTAATGTGTCAGGGGGACAAACAGGTAATTGCTTAGTTGGTTTAATCGACCAGTGAAAGTAACAGGTGAAGTGATGTGACCCCTGTGTGAAAAAGGGAGGGCAGAACCCATTGATAAAGACACAGGATGAGGGAAGAAGATATAAAATCTCACTCCAGTATTAACAATTACTCTGTAGGCATACGTGTCTTTCCCCCTAGGCTTACGTCCATCTGGAGCTCCAACCTGTACTGTGCCAAACAAGATTTAGCTTAAATGCCTAGCCATTTATTTGGAGTGTATCATTGGTATACATCTTTTGTTGGTATATAGTCTTGAAAAGTCTTTGCTTCTTATTTAAAAAATGCGTCATTGTATTGTTCATGTTTTGCATTGTTTCTTTTCTGCCATCAGTGATGAGAAAATGGCAATGAAATGCACAGAAGTAAAATAAGTACTCCAGAGTCTGGTTAGTTCACCTTCCTCAGCCATTTCAACATCACCACAGGGAGGGTGTCCTGGAGTCCCCAGATGCACCACTGGAAGACTTTTCAAAATAAAGCCCTATTAGTAAGGTCATCTGAAACTTCCTCCCTTCCCTTCTGTGATAACTGGTGGGCAAGACATAAACCATTCCAGTGAAATGTTCAGGCCTGAAAAATGATGCATTTTGCACCAAAACCACATGGGCTGACAGGTGCCTAAGCAGAGGAGGAGCTCGATGAGCGAGGAGTTGAAGTTGGCCCACCACAAACATCCCACCATTGTTACAGAGAGAAAGGGGCTTCTACATATAGGGATTGATGTAGTGTAGGAGTGAAGCAAATTAGTGAAATCCAAATGCCAGCTGAGCTGGAGTGATGCTGTGCAGTAGATTGCAATGAAAACATGCAGCCTGTGATAAGCTGACAGGAGCCGGACTGAACATAAATAGCTTAGAAACATCAGTGTGTAATGGCAAAGTTTTTGCTTTTGTGTTTTAAAAAGACATATTTGCTATGCTTTGCTTTTCAGAATATGACACATTGTGTTAATGCCAGTAACTATATTTATAACACCTTACACTTCCCATGTGTCAATTTTCTATCCTTATGTATGTTCTCTTTTTTTTTTGAGCTATGGACCTATTATAATTATTGTTAGAACTTTGTGACCGAGGAGATAAGACTTTCTCAGCATGACTAACTGTTTTCTAAAGACATCCTGGCTACAATGGAGTGACTGTGCTGACATTTGCACAGATGGGCAGATGGTGCCTGGGACATGTCTGGTTGCAGTGCAGACCTGAAGATCCTAGTTGAGGAAACTGAGCCACTGTGTTTTGGCCTGACTTATAAGAAAACTGCTTCTCAGCAAATGTAGCCTGTGTTATCCTTTCTGCTAGATGTAATGGAAAAAAACTTGTTAGCCATCAGAAAACAAGCCCACAGCTAAAATACATGTTTTGGCCAAAGGCCATAATGATTTATATCACATATCCATGTATGTTTGTTCCATACCAACCAACCAAAACCACTGAACTCCTTGGGAAATACTGAAGACAGCAAACATCCACAAGTCTGCTTGACTATGGGAAGCTATAAGATAAACTGCGATTGATAAATCGTGCTTGAAAACCATGCTGTATGAGAATAAAAGCTGAAATGGTGTAACTGGGAAATGGTCTTCTAGAGGTGGAATCTAAATTTTGATTTCTCCTTAGTTATATATGTGGAATAGTTCCCTTGCTCTCAAGAGAGATATTTTGCATTGAGACTAGTATGAGTAGTATGAGACAGTAGATGTTGTTGAGTACACCAAGAAACACAGTCCTTCAGATGGAAGGAGAGGGAGAGTAGGCATGGCATGCTTTGGAGTACTTGGGACCACAGACTGATTCAGTGAATCCACTTGTTTCCTAATTCCAGTTCTGAGAATGAATCGCATAATTTTCTACAGATAACTGGCTAATGTCCACTAACTGTTGAGAAGTACTTTATATGCTACTTTGTGATTGACAGCTAACTAATTATAGTGGTTTTCAACTGGGGGAGTTGTCATGGCCTGGTCAGCTGCATCTAGGTGCCAGGACCCTTGGCATACTCTTTGCAGCTCTGCTACTGACTTCCTGCTATGGACTTTG
Organism: Jacana jacana; assembly: GCA_013400555.1. NCBI lineage: Eukaryota > Metazoa > Chordata > Aves > Charadriiformes > Jacanidae > Jacana > Jacana jacana. The sequence goes on from VZTM01004360.1 coordinate 134,541, forward strand.
TGTTTAACTTCCATTATTTCACTTTAAACTATGTAGGAAAAACTCATCAATGTAACGCTGTTTTAGAAGTGGCTTTCCATGGATGCAGCTAATGGAACTTATGCAAGGAAAATGCTACTCCAGGAGTCTCTTTGTTAGCCATACAGCCTAGAAAATCACTGACTTAGGACATAAGTGGCTAAGATAGCAAATTTCATTCTTGTGTTTGAAACTGGTTTATGCATATATTGCTTTTATATTTTCAGTCCAGAACATTGTAGAAGCCTGCAACAAATATAGCTCTCTGTTTTATGCACCAACGTCATAACAGTTTTTACATTCTCGCTTGCCTCTGTACTCATGTGGTCCTGGAAGAGCTCTGTGGACTTCAAGGGTCAAGGTAATACCACATTTATATAGAATTAGAATTCTTTTTCTTTAGCAAAAAGATTTGGTAATGTAGCAAAATCAATGGACCAAAGCCAGCTGTGGCACAAAGAGTGATTTTACTTCTTGAACCAAATTCTGAAAGGGTGCCAATGAACCTGCTGTGTTCTAAAAAATCCTGTTTTGATCTCTTTTGTGTCACTGTCTTAGACAAAAAGTTGGCAGTGTCAGCAATAGAAAGAACTATTGAGGATCTTACATGTGGCTCAACCATTTTACTTCATCTTTTCTTGTTAACTGTTTTTCGTGCTTTACACCCATATCTGCACCTATTTATATGGAAGCCAAACATGGCCAAAGACTGACTACACTTATAAAAAATGCATATATAAAAGGCCATTTGAATTGATCATCACTTTGCTTATAGATTTCAGAATTTTAGATCTCTGGTTAGGGCAGATGTAACCTTCTTTGAGGTATAAAGGTAGCTAAAGCAGGTGAGTTCAGTGAATTGTATGTAGCACTTTGGGAGCAGAGCAGTGAGATAAACAGGTATGTGCTGGTTCTTGTGATTAGGCCAGAAAAGCTTTCTCAGTGTTGCCCTGTGCTGTAGAGACCTATCTTGTAATCAGGGAATGAATGTCTAAGTCTTCCAACACACACTTCTGTAATGAAACACTTAATAGTGAGATTGCTGTGCCTGCAACCAGGTTTTCTTGTTCTGTGACTTTCTGGGATCAGCAAGTATCTCTATGATGCCTGGGTTGGAAATTCTCAGCTGCTGCAGCTCCACCATTGCAGGTTGCTGTTGTTTGGGACTGCGGAGGAGTCCAAGCACTTTCAGGTTCTGGCAACATCAACTAGGAACTGCCCTACACCTCACCTCGTTGCATGTCACTGCACTGGTGTGTGCCAAGAGGTGAAGTAAGGAACACAGAGGGCATCTGGAAAGAGGGGAGACAGGAGGAACTCAATTTGGCAGATGCTGGAGCACAGCAGGTTTTCAGTCGTTTATTTTGGAAGTAATTGTTTGCTAAATAACCATACTTTGACTGCAGTGAAGTATCTCCAACTTCAGTAATATTTTATTATTATTATTATTAAACACAAAAGTCTATAACGGTTATATGAACGTGGTGGTGCTCCTAGCTAAGATTCGTTGTTCATTAACCATTTGGACACTGTGGTTTTAGAAGGGCTGGGCTTTTAAAGTGGTTTTACTCATTCTCAAACACACCCATCTTAATTGCCAAGAAATTAAACTGCAGGAAGAAAAGTAGTGTTATCTGGTTTGTGCATAGGCTGCCTCCGTCACACTAGTAAATAAGCAAAGAAAATAAAATTGTAGCTCTGCGAATTTGAGGCCCAAACCTGCAGTCTAGTCTGTCCATCCGCTGCTCACATAAACCTCGGGTTTTGCTTGGCTAACAAGTACCATCCTGTAATAACAAAGAGGAAATCAATGCTAGGATTTAGATCAGCTGGTTTTATTAAATCTAATAGACCAACTGTCACCTTGGTATCAAGTTATTCTCCTGAAATGCCTGGAGCTGTACGAGTTTTATGTTTCAGGACGGAGATCAGAACCAGATCCAGTCTGCTGCAAAATAAAGCAGTTCTGTCACTGGCTGTTAGTGAGGAATCGGTTACTCAAATCTTAAATCTTTCCATGTCCAATGTGAATTTGCATATTATAAATATATTGCATGGGCTCCAGGGGTGCTCATCTAAATATGCTCCACAGCGTTTACTAAAAAGACTTTTTTCTTCATGCGACTCTTCATGCATCCTCTAAGCAGAATGGATGTTTCTGCACTGGCATTTTGTTCTGTTCCTATTAAAACCATTTTAAGTTCCAGGAAGAATTTTGATCTTTTATGTCTTACAGAACTATTATAAATATTCACAAGTTCAAGGTCCTGCTGTCTGTAATCGCATACCTTTAAATCCAAATATTTGAGGTGAGATTTACAGGAAGGAGGGGTTAAGTTTACAGCAGAGTTTCCCAAATGAGGTATGAAGGTGCTGGGAGGGAGAGGTGAAAAAGTGAATGATTAATTCTGCTTCCAACATGGGGACATTGTAGTGGGGAGGGGATGGGATGAATGGAAGAGCTCACCTGGGAAAGATGCACAAGGCAGAGCCATTTGCAAAGTTTAACTTTTACAGAACTTTAAAAGGTAAGTGCACTCACTTGTAGGCAGCAGCAGACTAAGTTGTATTGTTTGGCATGAGATGGCTCCTACTTATACTTGACTTCACAATGTTCACAGAGTTCTCTTTAAAGCTATCAGTTTAGCAGGGTGAGGCAGGGGAAAGAAGACATAGCCCTTCTAGTAGCGCTATCTCAGAAATCCCCGTGCCCTGTGTGAAAATGTTGTACGCTTCTTGCTTACCGAATGGCTTGAGTTAATATAAGGGGACTCGATGTTCTAATGTTAAATGCCAAGGGAGCAATACCTGAAAGGTCTGTGACTGAAGACTACACAATTTCCTATTTACTATATACCATAGATGGTATATTTAGTAACTAATCATCCAACCCCATAATCTAAAATAGTATTTGACAAAAAGGTCAAGTGTTTAATAGTAGGGGTGGGAGAGCCATAAAAATCTATAAGAATGCTCTGTGGAACAGCCAGCCAGATGCAGCTCCCGGCTCTGTCACTGTATCTCTCAGTTCCTCCTTTCATTCTATAAAAATGTCACAGTCTCTTAAGCTCAAATGATTCCATACGTTTTTGTGCTTCTGGAGGATGTAACTCTATGGAAAGCTCAGTTCCCAGTTGCCAGACCAAACAAACTACGTCTCTGGAAGTTTCCTCTCTTGAAGTCTTCTAGAGCTTTTAAAAAAGTGTCATGGTTTATGGAGTAAACAAAAGTTCCCAGGAGGACATGTAAGACTGCATTTTATGGAAATCTCATTAGAATGCAATGAAAGAGAATTTTTAAATTAAATAATTGCTTTATAAAACTTAGCAGACTTTATGTTCCAGGTCTGCTAGCCAAATGGATCTCTGCCAGAGGGGCACGAGGGAGTGAACCAAACTAAAAGCTGGGTTAAACACGCCCAGCTACCTCACTGTTTTTGAACTTGACTAACACATGCAGGGGCTAGAAGTAGCCACAGTGTGCTGCTGATCTACAGAGCAACCTGGGCAGCTTCAACCATGTTTCAGAGCCTCGCTTGCCCTGTAAAACGTAAAAACTAAACACTGAGACAGCAACTGAGACTAAACGCTGTACTCAGATCCAGACTGTAGGACACACATATCTGGTTTTATTGTTAATACTGTCCTCCCTTAGCTCCTGTCTCTCTAATACCATTCTTACACTCTGTTCTTCATGACTCCGTTCATGACTGTTGGCAGTTTATTTTCTTCTGTCATCTTCTTATTTGCTTACAGGAGCCACAGCTATTTTACTTCTGCCCATGGGATTCCACCTCAGTTGTAGCTCTTTGAAATAATGTGCCTCCTTGCTGCATCTTCTGGCTGAAGAAACTACAAGGAGAAGTGCTGTCATGGCCAGCAGAACAAACAACAGATGACCCACCTATTACTGTGATGTTTTTTGTAAATCCACATGGTTAATAACAGGCTAGTGCCTTTTTTTTTCTTCTTTTTTCTTCTTTGTTGTTCTTTTCTTTTCTTTTTTTTTTTTTTTTTTTTTTATTGGCCAATATATACTACAGGAATGGGAGTATTCGGAAGAAAAAATAGGACACACCTTTTAATTCTCATGAAAGCATTATCATGGGAAGCCTTCTTACAACAACAGAGTAAGAACAAGTTAAATATTTTGTTTCAAAGGGATTATCCCTACCCAGCAGGGAACAGCTGGCATAAAGCGTTGATCCACCTCCCATTGCAGACATGAGCCAAACTCCCGTTGATTTCATTGGTACAGAATCAAGCCCTTATTAAGTCCATGACCAGCTTTGCACAACTTCTGTCCCCGTCTGTTTCCCTCACACATAGACATGAGCCTCCCAAACCCTGGAGAACCCAAGCTGAGGAGGGCTGTAGTGAAATTGAAAATCTTTTAAGAAGCTAATGGGTAAAGTAGTGTCATGGCTTTTTCCAAATATATTCACTTGTGGAGTACCTCTCAAACAACCTCTCGAACTTCAGTCTTCTCTTTCTGTTTGGATAGTCAAGTGACAAGCAGCAGGACATATCCAGGTTCTCAACTCACTAATATGAGCCAGTTCCTTATTTTTTCTGGATTAGTGTGGTTCCTCTCTAGGTTGTGTTTCATTGCTGTGTTTGAGCCACTTGAAAAGGGTTGTTTTCTCATGATATTTTCAAGGTTTGTGTATAGTTACGTTGTACTATATTTAATAAAAGAATACAGGTTACTGAGATGGGTTGCAAAACATCACTCTCAGATCTAATAGTGGCCACAGACTTCTTATTCTCATTCCAGAGCATTCACAACAAGGCATATGTGTATGTAGAACTGTGTAAAGAATGTACATTAATTAGAAAAAAAACCTAGATATTGTTAGGATCCCAATTTCTGACATCTGACAGGCTTCCTGTCACCAACATTCAGTCCCTTCATGGTTATATTGTTGGAATGTGTTTTTGCTAAATGGCAGATCAGACTGAACCTATTAGTGCCTAGGAATAGCGGGGAAATGTAATAAGTGATTGGGTTATTAAGAGACTTCTTGCATGTGACAGTGAAAAAACTGGGTTTGTACCCTCATATGTCATCTGAAAGTTAGCACTATGAACAAGATGTTTTCATATCATTTCTAATACTTTGAGATAGATCAAAATTTATCATAGCTATCTTCATTTTACTCACTTAATAATGAATGATCAGTGAAACATTTTGGAATAGGAAAAGCTAGATGATTCATATAATCTCTGCTGTGAAGGGTTTTCAAAGTTTAAAATATACAAAGAGAAGTAAAAGTAGCAATATATTTTGCACAATATATAAAAGCCAAGAAATTATGTAGGAGAGATGAGAAGGTTTAATTGAATAACATAGTTTGTGAGATGGTCACACAGCTTTGATTTTTTCATAATCAGATTGAGTTTCATTGTTCAGCATTTGCATGAGTTCTCAAACAATGCATCTGTCTTCGTGGACATTTCTTTTCACTGAAATTCATCCTTTGATGACAGTGGTGTGACTGTGTGAGTGTTGTATAACTGCAAATTTTTAACTCCTGGGGAAGGTGCTGTGTAAGAAGCTGTGATTATTCTTCTTTGTGAGAACTGACAGAAGATCCAAGATGTGAAAAAGGGCCCAAAGTCTTGCTCAACTGTTTATGGATAACAAGGAATCCAGAAACTTTGCCATAGCATTCCTGTTGTGCACACACCTCTGATAAGTCTGCAGTAAGAATAAAGGGCCAAATTCTCTGCTGGAATAAACCCCACAATTTCTTTGGTGTCTACTGAGATTCCACTGCCTGTTTCAGCAGGTACTGTACTAAAAGCTGAAGTAGAGAGACATGTCTTTATCCCTCCAAATTGTATAGTCAATGGTTGGAGACTTTTTTTTATCTTTGTGCCAGTGTACAGGAAGAAGTATAATATGATGCATGCATGACTTCTTCATAAAGCTTCAACTTCTGGAGCCTATGAGTGGGGAATTAAGTGTCTCACTCCTGCAGATTATTCTATAATAGTAATTGTCATTCCTATTGCATCACTTTCACAAGTGTGTAAGGCTCCTGACTGTGAAAGACTGGACATGCTGAACCACTGTTCTGGACCAATATTGCAGTCCCTGTGCTTTTGTATTGTTAGAGCTACTTTTTTTGAACTTGATGGCTAGCTGAAAAATTGAGATATTCTAGACTATTCTAATTATGAGGATAAATTGTTGGTGAGAGTCACATACAACTTTTATGAAACTCTATGTATTTACCAAAAAAAAAAGATCTGTTTTTCTGACCACAGAACAAGTCAAGCAACTAGAAGAATAGAAGAATTTTATCCTATTGCCTATGAGACCTCTTTCAGCCAGAGTCCATTCCTGACGTTCACCCTTACTGTGTCTGCATGTCCTGCCACTTTCTTCATTTCTGCAGTGCTCCTGCGGCTTTTCTTCCCACCCAGCTCTGGTGGTCCCTCAGTGCAATGCTCAGAAGATAGGCCTTTCTCATAGTTCAAGTCCTCGGTCAGACAGGCCTTGCTTTTTCTGTGTGCAGTGACACATGCCTGTATTGTGCTTTGAAGGCTGAGTATCTTCACAGAAGGGTTGAGTCCCTCCTTCCCATCTAGCTCGATTGAAAAGCAGTGACTGTATTCACCAGCTCTGACATTTAATCCATCCAGTCCTACCTATTTTCTATCAAATTTATTCCTGTAACTCCCTGCCATCATATAAAAGCAAGCCTGAAAAGAGGAAGAATAAACACAGAGTGGTTTAGAATTGTGTACTTGGAATAATTAAACTTTTAGTAAGAGGCTTCTGTCATTTCTCTATTTTTATTCACCGTGAGGAGGACAGCATGTTCTCATCTTTGTGGAGTCATGTAAATGACTTGATTAAAGTGCATGTTGCAAAGCTGAATCTGGGCATTTGGAACTTCCTTGCTGTTTTCTTAAGGTATTTGTATGATAGACGAGGAGAAAAAAGGGAAAAAAAAAAAAGTCCTGTGCTTGGTTCATCTTGTTATGATGTAGATATATTTTCCACACATTTGCAAATAGAGTAAAGAACAAGAGTTCTTCAGCTATTTAAAGTCTTTGAAAGAAGAAAGGCAGTTTAGATTACCAGCAGCCTACAATGTGCGTGGCACAAAAATGTCAGTTTTAATGGCAAAGTTCAGGATAAAACTGTGTCAGCTAATTTAATCATTTACCATGAAATACCAGTTATCTTAATCTTACATGCAGTCCTTAAGTCTGCTGCATATTTTTGTGTAATTGAATCCTGACCCTAGAAGGGAGGAAGCAAGGAATTTGCTTTTTAGTGAATAGTTAGGCTCTAAATGTTCCTGTTTATAAATTGTATTTGTGGCATTGTCAGATATTTTAATACTGAGCAGCTAATATTTCTGATGAGTCTATTTTTTCTCTATTTCATATTTGTTTTCCATGCTGCAGAAATCATATTAGTATTCAGTTTCTATGGAACTTAACCGAGTTCTCTGGAAAAAGTGCAAATATTGTTCCCAGAACTTAAGGCAAATAAATTAGTATCTAACCCAGATGACACATTTTATTCATGTGGTTTGCTTTCCATCTAGATACCTGATGTATTACTTCAGCAGCAAACTCAACGAGGCCAAGATGTCTTCATTTTCCTTCAGAGCGAGAGCTGCAAGAGCAGTGTGATGGAAGTATTGGTCTTCTGTGGCCAGCCGGCGAGAACCCATCAACAGCTGTGATGAGCAGAGCAGACACGGGGAGACAGGAGGCAGCTGAAGCCAAAGAGGACCCACGCCTGGAGCTGTGTGTGTGTGATTGGAGCAGAGAGAGGCCAGGACCCAAGGAAATCCCAGCAGCAAGGGAAAAAAACAGATTGACTCTCAGTGACTCATTTAGCTCCTGGATTGGACAGATCTCTCCCCTGCTGGCAATTTGGCTGAGCATCAATGGACAGATACCAGGATGAATAGCTTAAAATAATTAGGGGTTGGGAATCTGAAAAACTGCTAGCCATCCAATTCTTTACTGTGCAATGTGAGGCACAAAAAAGAAATTACATTTAGGTTATTAAATATTAAGTCAGTGGATTTACCTCCATTTGGTCCAGAACAGGAAACTGGCTAAAATTCAACATTTATATCATTGTGCTGATGGTCTGTTTATCACTGAACAAGTGAGTGCCTTTTGGCAGGTCAAGCTCTTTGACACATGGGGCGAATGTGTGCTTAATTTATCCCAAACAGAAGAATTAATATAATAATAATCAACACAGATGAGAACAGAATTAAAATCAAGTGCAGTCAGGAGTTCAGTTTAATGCCAGGTGTCTCACATTCTAAATGTTCTGGGGCCAGATTTTTTCCTGTTGAAGCTAGTGACGATTTTGCCATTGGCGCTGATGGGAGCTGGAACGGGCCTTGAATGCGGAGCGACAGGATTCCCTGCACTTCCTATTTAATGCTCAAAACCAGAAGCAACAGGCTTATTTGGTATCAGTAAAGGTCAGTTAAAATTATAGAGACATCCTTTGGAGCAAATCCTCTGCCTTGTATTTGCATATTTATGAACTAGAGATTACGACAGGCTATTCCATTTATTAGAGCAGCGTCGCTATAGTTAATAGTCTGTCAGTATTTCCATTATAAACCCCGTTTTTCAGTGTTTTAATATTTCAGCCATTTAAAATCACATCAGGAAGCAAGTTGGTCTTGTGTCATCGGCCAGGTGCAATTTTTTGTTTTGAATTATTTTCAATAATGTAATACTGTTTGTCATATATGCTAATGAGCCATAGCATTTCTGGTGGGGAGAAAAAGCAAAGTGCATAAGTTCATTGCAGCTTTGTTTTCTTGAAAGGGAAAGAGGGATTTGACCAATCACATCAACTGGAGCTTCACATTTGAAGAATAGTTTCTCAAGCAACTGCTCCCAGAAGAAATACTAGTTCTCAATGTGAAATCAGGTTGGTGCCTGCTTGCCAGTGGTGACCAAGGTATACAGGTGAGGGTGGCTCTCCTGTCCCTCAGCAATTCCTTATCTGCCAGAGTCATGGGTGAAGCACACCAGGTAAGAATTGAACATTAAAGAACAGCCTTTAGAAGTAATAGAAGCCCCAGTTACAAATTCAAAAAGCTGGCCTTTATTAAAATGTCTTCCAGATGCAGAGAAGTGTGGTACAGTACTGGCTTTGTCACTGATATTTGGGGTAAAGAAAAGAAGAAAAACATTCTGCTCCTTCCCACAGCCTGAGTTTGCTTTCACAGAGGCTTGAGTTTGCTAAAAAATAACTGCCTGGCAGGGGCAAATGTTTTGACTGAAATGCCAATTTTTAACTTACCAGAGCAGCAAAAAGTTACTCTTCAGTAAAGAAGCTGGTCTTGCACTGTAATCTCTTGCCCCATGAAAAGAGAAACAGTTCAATATGAAAATCCTGGGCAGTTCTCAAGACCTTGAAAAATCACTTGCTGCCGTAGTAACTGAAAAGTTAAAAATCAAATTCATGGAGAGAAAAAGAATGAAGCTATGTGCAAAATGTTTGTTGCTCTTTACTGTTGCCTAACAAACACATAGTTGGAGGTGAGAACACAGTCCATGTTTTCCACCCTTTTCCATCATAAAGGTCTGTTTGCACAACTGGGGACTTCAGCAAAACTAACAATGGCAGGCCAGGAACACCATTGTAACATCACACATGATCCAGTTGGTGCAAAGCAGCTAATAAAACTATGCCCTGGGCAAGGCACAGGGCTTGGCCCCTGTGCCTTCTTCTGTCAGTTGTGACTGAATTAAGATTAACAAGTTTAGAAGTTACATTACATAAACAACTTTTTAAGTGCATGTAAGACAGGGTTGCAACAAAAAGTCTGTGATCTTAAAGCCCCCTAATCCAAATGGTGAGCCAGACTGCATCTGGCCTCTCATCTCCATCATGAGAACCAAGACCAGATGAAGGCACTCCAGTCAAGCCTGTGGAAAAACTGTTCGAAATCCAAGTGGCTTGGGCTCATCAGTAGAGCTTTCTTAAAACAACAGTATTTGGGATATTTTTGTAGGTAATTACTAAATTAAAGTGCATTTTCCAGATTCCTTCCTGAATTGCCATTGTAAAGAGCAATATTCCTTCCCCAGGCATGTCACAGTGCTTTTTCAGCCAAAAATTATCTCTGGTCATGATAAGTGATCATAACTCAGAAGTAGGAAGACTACAGAAATTCTCACTGTGTTGAACACAAAATTACTTTAACAGTTTTATAAAGCAGGTGTAACAGCGGGGGAGGGAGGGTCTGCCAAATGCGTGTTTAAAATGTATGAAGAGTTATGTGCTGTCTACTGGAAGATAAGTCCATGCTCACTAAACTATATGAAAAGCATTGTTCACCACATGTATTTGTTATGTTTTGGTTTTAATTTGCAGTGACATAAAATCTTGCATAACTGACTCGAGTGCATCTTTGAATATTAAAAATACCAATTATTATGTAATTAGTCAACAGGATGTGTGTAATTGTGTAATACCAGCATTCCTGGGTGTGGTTAAGTACGTAGGTAGAATGCCAAGACTCATCTAGACGTAGTATTAGAAAATTACACAACAACATACACCCTGGGTGGGTACTCCAATTATATTTTACAGTTAAACAGTGGCTACATTAGCAAAAGAGAACTTATTCTTTTTTAAAGTATCTTCCCACAGGCACGGATCATAGTAGATGTTGGTGATAATATTGGCCAAATAGACTATCTTTCGTCTCCCAAGGGACCCAGGCTTCTTCACAAATAAATAGGAGACAGAAACCAGGCATAAAGAGCCCTTCATCCACTTGTGGCATGAAGCCACACCAGAATGGACATGTGACAATTGCTAAATCATGCACCAGAATAGCTGAATACAGAAAATGAATAGGAAGAACTTTCTATCTCACAAGGAACCAGTTGAGATTAACCAGAAATCTAACTGTTGTATTTTTGTGACTTAACAGACGTCAGAACCATCTCTAAATCATTGTGGAAACAGAACCACACAGGGAATCAGATTCTTCTTTGAACAGGAAGATCTAGGTTACAGCCATCAAATCTGTTGAGCATTTTCGTTAACTCCAATCTCTGCTAAGACTTAGTGCCAATATGGTACAAGTGTCTTCTGTTCTCATGGCCAAAACCCCCCTGTCCAATCATCACTCATTCTTCCTGTACATCTGCAGTGGCTGACAGGCGTACACTTCTCTCGAGCCAGCACTACAGAGGTGGCAAGATCTGCAGTACAGACATCATTCACCAATATCTTCTCTCTTTTGATATGCATCCAAGGTAAAAAATCCAGGAGAAGGATGGAAAGGTGAAAATACCAGGACCAAAAAAAAAAAACCCAAACCCTAAGCCATGACTCATTATAAATGTAAAATGTCAAAGCCTAAAGCTGGGGTTTTTTCATGTGCCTGGGTGGAGAAGGGTGAGGTGCCCTCTGAGTATGATTTTATCTTTTACTTTTGAGTCTGCAGATCTTGGATGTGGTTTGGCAAGTTCATAAAATTACTTGTGATAAAGTTGAACTGCCGTCTGGAAATGTTAACATACATAGATGTAAGAAAGTTTAAGGAGAAAACTGCAGATGCTGGAAGAAGAATGAGCAGTGAACATGAATGAAGTTAAAAATTGCAGACAATTAGCTACTAGATGACTCTTACTAAATAAATCATCAAAGACTTGACTACTGTTTCCAGGTTTCCACAACAATATTGGCTCATTGGAGCAGCCAAAAAGATGTTAATTTGGCCAAAGTTTTGGGAATTCGCTATTCTTGTTTGAATTAACTAATCAACCAACAAGGCCAATGTGCAATCTCTTGCCAAGACTATAAAGCAGGGCCTTCACGCCTCTAGGGAAGATACTATATTTATTGCTCATGATCAAGGGCCCCATAATATGCAAAATAAGCTTCTTTCTGTTAAGTGAGAGCTACATGGGAAAGAAGAACAACCGGAGCTTGTCATGGAATCTCACAACTTATTTCAGCACTCTGTAATGCACTTTGCTTGTCCAGTTTAATAGAGAAGCACAATTTCTTTTCCTGCGTGCCTCCACAGATCAGGTCTAGGTCTAATCTCGTTAAGAGTTTAATCCAAGACCCAAAGTTAAGGGAAAATATTCCCATTGCTTCCAACAGGCATCAGGTCAGTCTATACCATTGTTTTACTTAAATGTAAATTCAGTGCTGAGTTTCTCTAAGGAAAAAGAGGGGTAAGTGGTAAGAGAATGGAGCCTGTATGCTCAACTTCCCACCCTCCTGATACTTGCTGCTGATAGGACCGGTTCTTCAGCTTGNAAAAAAGTGCTCACCTTGAACTTCTTTATTGCTACATCTGGGCAGCTCACCGCAGTTGTACTTGCTTTTACTGTTTGAGATTTGCATCCCTGGTGTGTTGTGATAAGCCTCTGAATGTCACTTCTGTGAAAGTTTTGTTCTTCCCAAAGACTATCTGGAGGTTTAGTGAAGGCAAGTAGGGTTTGCTTTGGTTGAAAAGTAGATTGTATGTGTCACTATAATAAATGGAAATATGCAAAGCGTTGGTTGAATTAAGCAGGAAATTGAAATGTTTGACTTGTCACAAGGCCAGTTCATACTATATGGCCTTCTGACATTGCTTGTAGTAGGTGAACCTCACCCCATGTTGAGGGCCAGCTCAAGGCCTAGTTATCACGTACATGCAATTTGAACTACCTTCAGAATAAGAGTTAAGTGGTGCATAAATCTAACACTCACTGTGCAGGAGTGTAAAAAACAGAACCTGATTTGGAAAACACTAGGGAGAAATACTGAAGTTTTACACATCAAAAAGGCTAATTAGAAATGCTTTTCTTTTATAACAAATAAGCCAAGCGTATTGACATTAATTATATGTAATACTCAAGGTTTGGAATAATCTATTGAAGAGCACAGATGTATACCAAATCCTATGCAAATGAGTGTGTGCAACTGTTCTTCAGGTAACACGTTTATTTATAAAAATAAGCTGTGTGTTTGGGTTTCTTTTTTAATGGGTAGAACACCATAAAAAGTCTCTCTCTCTTGCTTTTACTCAGTGTAGTGAGACAGTTATATCTGTTTAGCACAGCCTAACATGCATTCCAGGAGCTCAGACAGATTCTTCCTGTACCCGAGTTAGTAGCACTCTGTCAGCTCTCCTGGAATTACATCACCATACTAGGTGCAGAATTTGTTCTCCTCTGGTGGTGAATTTCCTTTGGTTTCAGGAAAGCAAATGGAATTCATAACTGCATTTGTATTTTTCAGTCTTTGTCCCTGAGCTTTCTAGTGACAGAGGTGTTTAAAGAAAATGCTGTGACTGTGATTTGCTGTGTTGCACATTAGTGTTGTCAGTACAGACTCTTAATAACATTGGGAAGAAAACTTCATCTATCCATTCTTTTACCCTGGCTGGCTGCAAAGAAAACCTTTTACTTTTGATAGCTTTACTTATGGTGGAAGAGTAGTCTATGTTAGGACCATGACAGGCAGGCTCATCACTCCAATCCAAATGCTCCTATACCCCAGCTGCGTTCCCTGCTCCTTCCATCTTAGGCACTGCCTCTATATAGGTGCATGACACTTCATTTTCCAGGTCAAATTTCCCTACTAAACCTGCCAAATATTAGTTTAAGGATACCCCTTAAATTAGATAAGACACCTAGCTTACTCGGGACCTGCTCTGTGATCACTGTAGATTGTGACCTGGCTGGGCTGTGTAGGGACTGGCGAGCTTCCTGAAGCCTGCTCCACAATTTCCACACCATCCTACAAATGCCAGGGCTTAGCACTTTTGCCCTTAGAAACACCCACCTGCAAGGGCAAATGTTGGTTGTGAATAGTTATTCCCTCTCATCAGCAGTAGAGAACACTGATGTTGTCAGTAGTGGTTCAGGTTCCCTGAATTCTCCCAACTTACCTACCAATGCTCTTAACATTTCATAGGTGTTTCCAGAACTACCATATTTGTGGAAGTCCCAGAAAACCCATATTAAAGCCTCTGCTTTCACCACTTCAAGCCCATTAAAGGATTGAGGAATGTTCAGTGCTGTGGGCAATGAAGAACAAATGTGATCCATTTAGATGAGTTGCAGGTATCATTTCAGACCTCTAAAAGGAGGGAAAAAAAATCTTTGTACTCAAAAATGAAAACAGCAATCTCTATATGTTCTCAAAAGTTGTCAACAATTGGCCTCCAGTCTAGCTTGAAGATTCTGGTAACCCTACCAGCTACCAGCAGGTCTGGATTGTGTAAGCCACAGATTGGGAGGAGGATACATAACACCAATGAAACAGCAGCCCTTGACCTGTTTGACACTTGTGAACATCTACTAGTGGTAGTTAACTAAGTATTGGAATAGTTTATTAGTGTACTTTGACTTAGGATTTTTGTGTTTACATCCTTTCCAGGAAACAGCTTCTACCCTAGTTGCACAGAGTCCTATGGCAAAGTGGCAAATCATATTGACCCTGCTCACCCAAGGGCACCCTTTTTCAAAGAGGCACCTCTGAGGCATGGATCCGTTGGGTTGGCTGACGTGATCGAAGTAGCACTTGTAACAGAAACCAGCTCAGGGTTGCATAGCTTTTGGTGGCAACTAAATGCAGGAAATGGTTGCAGGGCTGGGAGCAACAGGAGACTATGTTGGGTGTTAAGCTGGAGTGAAAGATTTTACATGTAATTTCATCTGCTGGAGAGGCAGATGGCTCTGTTAGTAACTATTCTTTACGTATAGTTCAGCCTTCTAAACACCTTTTTGCATCTGCTTAGGATAAAAGTATATTAAAAAACACCAAAGAGCTTTCACCTTCAGTGTGCAGTCTGTAGATTAGAAGGAAAAGGGACCGTTACACCTGTAAAATTAAATTTGACTCAAAGATAATTTAGGGTGATAATACAGGTGAAAGTTCACAATCTTTCTGACCTAGTGTGTACCCTTACAAAGTATATTGACCTGCTGTCTAACTTCTTGCTTGAAACCTAAGATTTGGTTTCAAATAAAAATCGATTCCTACCAGGTTCAT
This sequence comes from Jacana jacana, assembly GCA_013400555.1. Taxonomy (NCBI): domain Eukaryota; kingdom Metazoa; phylum Chordata; class Aves; order Charadriiformes; family Jacanidae; genus Jacana; species Jacana jacana. Next base: position 149,577 of record VZTM01004360.1, read on the forward strand.
ATAATACAAGTACTTCATTGAATTCTGACTGAAACGGTGTTGCTCAGAGAGAGAGGGCCAAGTTCTGGCCTTGTGGCATGTGGCCAGGAACATCTTGTAGGATGTGACAGTTCCAGACCACAGGCAACTCTCACTTAAGGGGAAGCTGAAGGAGATGGGCACCTTACCCTAGAGGGATGTTACAGGCAGCAAAAGAGCAAAGTCACAAATGGGAACTATGTATTCCTTTGTAGCACTAATGGGTTTCAGTTGAAATTTTCAATGGTTGCTGTGATGAGGGGCAAATTTTTCAGCCACTCCAAGGGAACCAGAATAGGAGTGGTTAGTTTTGCAAGAAGAAGATAATAGCCAGGTGAGAGAAGAGATGCAGGCGCAACTTGGAGATGGTCTGGTTGGCAGCAGGGCCTGCAGGGACTGGGGGGACAGCTAGTGAGTGAAGAGACTGGTTAGGATGTAACTGGAGGCCATAAAATTGACACTGAGGGGTGAGGTGCTGGAGTCTCCTGTCTGGAAATAACATGGCAGAGGAGAAGAACAGTAAAGCTCCTGGGGTGGCATTGTGCAGAGGGGCAGGGAGTGAAAGGGCCACTTCTGCACCCACCTGACCCCAGGATGAGGTAACCTGGCCACAGCTCCAGGAATGAGGGAACACATTGCCTCTGGGTTTGTGGCATTATTTTTAAAATAACTAAAATAAAATAAAGTAAAATAAAATAGTAAAATAAAATAGTAAAATAAAAATAAAGCAAAGCCTAAATCTTTAACTGTTTGACTGGGGAAACAGGAGTTTAACAGTGAAGAAAAAGTACTTCTACCTCCCTCCCTGCACAAATTGGCTAAACTCCAGTCAAAGATTTTATTTTGGGCTTCTCTGGAGGCCACATCTGCCCTATGGGTGACACCCCTGCCTCTGCTTCAGCCTGGCAAGGCAGTGAAAGTGCCCAGCACCTCTGAGCGGTAAGGGGGAATTTCAGAGAGGGAGGTTTGTGCCACTTAATTAGCGGCACTTTGGTGGTTTCTGCAGCCCACAGTAACCTCCACAAGACCCACAGTGCAGGAGAGGTATTTGTAGATCTGTGATGGAGGCTGGAAGCAGATTTATTTGAGCTCTTATTTCTCTGAGCATCATATGCATTGCCCCTCTTGCTCCCTTTAGATACTGTGCCATCAACTGTCCAGGCTGGGCAGCGCAGTGTCAAAAGGAAAGGACCCTTTTGCCCATCACCATCGTATAAATCAGGCTCCAAATCTGAGCCCTGTAAAATGTGAGAAAATGAGAGATTCGATTATCCATATGGATCACTCTGGATTTATTCCAGATTGCTTCATTAATAGCAATCAAAGACATCACTTTAATGGATTTTTTATCCTCAAAATTATGATCATGAGGAATTTGTTCTGGCTATTGATTTTGAAAAGGCTTTTGATTCTCTTCAATAGCCTTAACTTATTTCAGATTTAGGTAACAGTAGGATTTGGTCTTAAATATGTTAGATAGGTCAATCTCCTTTATTCAAATCCACATTTATGTTAAAACTAATGACCGTAGTTTGAAGATGATTTATATACTGGGGCTTAGATGGGAGAGTCCTTTTTCTGATAGTTTTGCTGTTACAGAGGAGCCTTTGTTTTGGGAGAAATCAATGTTTCTAAGGGGAAAGTCAGTAATGTTTTCCATTCTGCCCTTAGTTGGAGAGCATGTTATTTTTTTAATGAAGATTTTTAGATATTATGCTGGAAGTCACTGAATGTTCATGTTTCTTCTTTGTTAATTGGGGTAAAACTCTTAAAGCCATTAGGCAATTTAAATGTAGCTCTATTTGAGCAATATCCTTTATTGGATCCCCCATTATCCTTTAAACATCTTGGTGTGCAAGGGGATAAAATTAGAAAGAATTTGTTTGCTTTAAATTGCCAGCCTCTGCTTGATAAAACTATTAGCTATTTAGCTAATTGGACTGCTCTTCCATTATCATTAATTGGCAGAATTGATACAATTAAAATGGGGGCTTTATCTAAAGTGTTTGTGTTTTTTTCTGAGGTATTCCCATCAAGTTCCCTAACATGTTCAGGGAGCCTTACATTCTGCAATTAGTTTTGTTTTCATAGTTAGAGGTAAATTTAAGATGAATTTTGAAACTCTGCAGCTTCTCATAGTCAGCTGGACTGGCTCCTGTTAATTTTATTGTTGTTTTTGGCTGCCCTGGTACAACATGTCGTTTCATGATTTAGACAATCCCCAGCATTATGCGGCTGTGGAGTGCGTGGGGCAGTGCAACCACAGACAGAACAAAATCAGGCCCTCAGAGCACACCCCCTACTTTGCAGAAGGTCACAGCAAGGCTTGCTCCCAGGGCTGTGTCCTGCAAGGTGCTAAACACCCATTATTCCCTGACACACCAAAGCATTTTAACACAGCCATAACTTTTAAGCACACATACAGGTCCAGTGACTCCAATTAGCTTACTCATACTAGTAAAGTTAAACAAAGGCTGTGCTTGGTTGGGGCCACAGTAATCATCACCTCATCGATTTGAGACTCCCACGTGAATCCATTGCAAAATCGCACATGTTCTTCCGCTTAGACCTTGGCTGTGCTCTCGGCTGATGCTGCCCTCCAAATGAGCAGGGAGAAGACACTCATTTTTGAGGAGAGGCTCTGCCAGTCCTTCTCTTCCACTGTGGTCAAAGCATCAAGAAATTGCAACCTCTGTTCCTGCCATCACTGATGGACATGCCACCTTTTTCAGGCTGCTAGTACAAACTTTGCTTTTCTCTCCTACCACTATGATTCCTGTCAGCCATTAGCCTCAAATAAATTAATGGGATGCAGGAAATTTCAAACCAAATCACACCTCTATCAAAGGGAGGTCTCATTGACAAGAATTAGTCATCTGTGTCTGCCTTTTGCACCAGAGGCCAAGAGAACCAGAGGATGATTAATTGGGTAGGACCAAGAGGATGCCACCCCTCCCATAAAGCTGGCCAGTGTAGGCAGTTTCTAAGTCACACCATGAGGGCAGTGACTACTTCACTGAATACCAGCACTACCTCTCCTTCATCTCCATTGCAGTTTTATACAGTACTGGGGTAACCACATTTGTTCATCACCACCCAAACATGTTCTTATTCAGAGACTTCCTTATCTTGCAAGCCAGGTGAAGCTGGGTTTACTACTATATAAAGCTGCTTAAGATACCTTTTATCTAAAATATAAAATTGTTATAAAATATTTTAAGTGCTTTACCTATAAAATATGTGCAAATATATTTACGTGTATTTTTAATTTAATGTATAATTTTAATTTATTTTTTTAATAGGCATGACACAATATGTATGTAGCAGGTATGAACAGCAGAGCAACCTTGATGCAACACTGCCTTGCTTAATTCATTTGAGTCATTGTAGTTTGTAGACTATACCAAAGACATTTCATGAAACACATCATGCTTCACGGGTTAATCCTGATTTAGCTGTGACGCTTTGCTTTTAGGTATTATCTAAATTGTTTTGCCCATCTCTTCTTCATTCATTTTGTCTGTCACAAATATCATTCAACATGGGTTTCACTCTTTTTTTTCTTTTCACTATTTAAATTATGTGTCTCTTCAAGGAGATAGACCCATCAAGAGATACAACACTCCATGGCAAAAAAGAGTGAGGCATTGTTTACTTTTGCATAAACAGCAATGAAGACGGAGTACGCAGTTTTAGGGTACTAATGGATGTTTGACCTTAAATCAGACTCAATCCAGCTAAACTTGGTAGCCAATGGAATTGAAATGTAATTGATAGTGGCCAAAGAGCCATCTGTATCATAGGTCTGTCCACAGTTTGTCCCTTATTGCCACTTGAGTCTCGGGAGCTAACAACCTAGCATGTCTCATGAGCACTAAGTTCACTGTCATGAAAGTCACCTAGGAATGAGGGGCCTGTTGTGCTTCCTCATAACACATCTGCGCTTCCATTGATACTGTTAGAAACCCCACACTCCCACTGACTTCCCTGTGGCTCAGGGAAAGAAGAGAGGGGAGCAGAAATGAAACCCCTTAGAATAAGAGACTAAAAGACATCTACCTCATGGTACCAAATGCACTAATCCTGTGCTGATTTATATTGCTGGATTAATTGCAGTAAATAAGGAGCATCATACCAGTGTAAAACTCATGTGAAGAAGATAGAATCAAGCCCGGTGGGAACAGAGGAGCTGCAATGCAGGAGCCACTCCTCCCTGTGCAACATTTAAGGTATATTAAGACCAAAACCTCCTTAATGGGAGCAGTGATTTTTATTTGCTTCCATCAGCTGTGATTTGGCTTACTGTCACCAGTATAAGAAGGGTCCAGAATAAGGGGCATTCCTGTGCTGAAACATTACTGTGGCATAGCAACGCCTTTTCCTTGTTTGAAAGTAGAGATATAACTCAGTATATCATTAACTAAGACAATAATAAATTAATACAATAGCCAAGTAATAGTGCTGTAATGCTTTCATGTATGAATTGGAATGTGATTACTGAGCTTTTCATTTCATGGTTGAAAAATACATGAGTTGACCCAAATATTAATTTCTGCATTTCAATCATTTACATATCATGGGTCAATAATCATTTTTTGCACAAATGACTTTTCAAATGAGAAGCAGTATATTGTAATGGTCTATCATATTTACAAACATCTCATTGGTTTCCCAACTTAGCACTTAGTATTTAAAATATACTGGACCAGATATTATTTGCCAAATACAATACAAAAATGGCTCATGTAAAATGCAGAGACTATTTTCTTTTACTATTATCCATAATTTATAATGTTCATAAACCATGGAGTGGCATGTCTCTGCTGCTGGCAGGCCCAGACCCCCGCTTCAGAATGGGCATGGTTTTCCAGCAATGGTTCAGGAGACCTGACACTTCTCTCTGCTGTTTCCTGACCTTAAAAATCTCAACCTTTTAAGGAGCAATCCCTCTGAAGATCCAGCACTGTCAGAAGGGATAATGGCCTTTTTTGGGGAAGTTTAATACATCCCAAGATTTCTTTACAGCATGCAATGACATCCAACAAAATGCCTAGGGAGACTTTTTTCAATTACTTTACAAAGCTAAAATAATATAAATAACCTTGTTTTTTACTTACTGGTATTGAACTTAGTCCATCATTTCAGGCTGTTCATTGTTTCCTCATATTCCACCCCTTTATTAGGCAACATATCCCAACAGAAACCTTGTGTCTTGGGGTAAATAGTGTTTAAGTCCTGAATTAATCAGGGACCTAGTGCAACATACATACACTGCCCAGCAAGATGAATTTACACATCTCCCTTTTCCCCTAATTATAATTCCAGAGGTTGAATGTCAACAGCATATGGGTATATCCTCATAGAGGCATGCAAACACACACATACAGGCACACACACTGTACATTAATCTCTCTTGGCTTATCTGTTGCTGTCTTTAATTTGTATGCTTCAATATTGAGTGGTGAGGTCATTTATTAGACTGTTTCTGTGAGTTTTATGTAGTGATAAGAAAGCAGTAACATGCAATTTGCTTTTATAGAACTCACTTTTGTAAGTATGATCTAATATTTCCTTTCTTTAACCGAACAGCAAGGAAGAAGTGCTTTCAGAGCTAACTAAGAGTTAACTGGCTACATTTCAACTGTCACCATTGTCTTACATCTACATAGAGCACAGGAGAGAGTCTGAGAGATGTAAGGACAGCAGGCCACTGGGAAAAACCCTTTATAAGTAGAAATTTCTCTTCAGAAGCCTCAGAGCAAATCTTTCCAGTTTGTCTTGATTTTTTCTTTCCCTATTTTTTAAACACAACGTGTGGTGGAAACGATTGTTATTATCCAAAGGACCTAACTTGCTGGCTCGCTGCATCTCTGTTTATGAAATGCCATAACAAAAGTGAGCTCACGCTTGTGTGCTTCCAATGCGTGATGTTCCTGTGTGCCAGATGGGCACTTTCATGACTGTATGAGCGTGGATTATTTCATTTCCTACATCTGGGACTCCAAATGGCTGCACAGAATGCCACAGGAGAGAGGCACAGATCTTCAGCTGGGGAAACCTACCTTCACAGGGGAACCGGCTACATCAGAGGGGATGAGGCAGAGAAGCCCCGAGTGATATCTGAAAGTTCACATAAACCAGGGCCATAAGGGAAACCTTTAGAACCGGGAACAAGACAAAAATAAACANAGAAACTCTGCTGTGACCTTCAGATATCACTGGGTATTACAAGTTCTACAGATAGCCAGAGAGAAATATCCCAAGGAAAGCTCTGGCATATACCATGCCATCCCAGTTAATGTTGACTGCGTATTCCTCATAGCCCATTCCAGAACTGTGACCAGGCAGCCTTGTAAAAACACTGTAGAATCCTACAGTAACGGTCAGGAATGCTACAGTTTGTCATAAAGCTATTGCAGGATTTGAGATAATTACTTGTTTGTTTGTAGGATAAAAGTGTGCTTTCCGTTTTGTTTTTTTTTTAAGGCTAAAACAATGAGAGCAGATCTCCAGTATAGCGAGGACCTGACTCACTACACTGTTGCAGTTTATGTTGCATTATGGAGCCCTCAAATAGAAGGAGATGGTAAGCAGAGACAGAATAGCCTGTCCTGTGTGTTTGATTGAATAGCTGCAGCAGAAAAAAATACAGTTAAGCCAGTGGCTTCCTTAAGATGAAAGAGAGCAAGCCCCCAAAAGAGAACAAATGGAAAAAGTAATGAACAAAAGAAAGTAAGAGCTTGTGACACAAAGTAAGAAAAATAAACAGCAGTTGACTTAACTATTTTGCATAAGATATTTACAAACCACAGCATATTACTGTTTGCTTTATGCATTTTCACATCCTGCTCAGTTTAAAGCAGTAATTTTCTGCAAGGACAACAGAGGGAAAAAAAAATGCTTTACACTGCTTATATTAATTACATTTTTTCATTACCCGTCATGTTTTCTACAGGCTTGTGTATTATTACTGTAAAATGTAATGAAACAGAAAAAGAAAAAAAGAATGGACTTCTGGGAAATTTTCCAATTCTTGAAATGCAATGTTAATTGAGTGCTATTTTTAGGTTATCACAGATAGAGCTGAACCCATTGCCATCAGCGCACAGAATGGGGACAGCCCAGGTGCAACACAAACTGGGTAAGGGTATCAATTTCTACTGAAGAAGAAAAAGGGAGAGAAACTAACTCCCCAAAGGGGTGGTTCTTTCAGGGTTTGGGGCAGTTCCTATTTCTCAATGTAAAGCTCTCAAAGCAGAAATGGAAGAGAAGGATGTGGAGCTGGCATGGGTCCAGGACCCACTGTGACCATAGGTGCTCCTGAAGGAGACCCAGTGACTCCTATGACAAGAAGGCAGAGCAAATGAAAGTGAGAAGCTCTCTCTGGTTTGATGGCTGACTTCCAGCTCCAGGAGGGAGGGCACTGTGAAAGTCAACATAAAATTAAGTCCCCCAAAATGTATCAGAAACGTGATCCCTTTAATTTATAGATCTCCTAAAAGGCTGCCAAAAATCAATTATTTTAATTTGTATATAGTGCAGCCGTGGACTGATTCAAGTTCTTTTGAAGTATTTTTAAACAGCCATTGCACAAAGCCATCCTCTTTCCCATATGCAAAAAATGAATTGAAAACCACAATTTCTCACAGTCACTTTGATGGTGAGAAAAGACTCACAGGATTCTGCAAGCAAATCTCAGGCCCCCTGCTAAGTCCTTTAACTGGGTACCTTTACTATTAGTCCCAAGAATCAGTGTAACTCTACCACTCCCTGTGTAATCTGCCTCTTCTCTCAAGGAGTTCAGGGAAGGCGTTTGAGACAATAACAGCTTGTGAAGACCAGGGGAAATAGTTATTAGTACTGGTGGGTGGATGGAGGGTGCCTTTGAAACAGGAGAAGCAGAAAATCTTTGGTGCACTCTTACTAAGTCCAGAATGGAAGAGGAGAGAGCATCCCGCAATGGAGGAAGCTAGCATTATCTCCACATCTTCATTCTCCATATTGCACAGTGCTACTGTAAAGGCAACCACCTAGCACAGAGGTTCCAACAGCCATTGTAAATCACCAGGTAGCATGTTTTAATACAACTGAGATTAACCAAAACAGTTTTCTTTCTACCCACTTTGGCCCCATGCATGTAACAATCTCCAAAAGCAGTTGTGACCAGATGGCGGAATTACCAAAACCGTACATCTGGTTCTTCATTTGTTTTGGCGCTACTGGAGACTTGGTAACCAACCTGTCTGTCTAAGAGATGCCTCTCCACCCATACTGGCCCCAGGTCATCAAAAGGCCTTTTAGGCAGGATCCTAAACAAAGACACTTAAGTACCCAAATTCCTGAGATGATCTGGTCCCTTTTACCTTGGAACAAATAGCTTGTATTCTGGCCTTTTCTTTATCCTTTGCTTTTCTGTGGTTCTGTTCCTTACTTGGGAGTCAGGGCTCATACTTTTTCCACTCTCAAGAATCCTGAATATTCCCAAAGGCCACATGAAACAGCAGGTATCAGTGCTCCTCTGGGTGTGGCAGCGTGGCTCTCCTTAGCCTATACAGAGGCATGGGTCCCAGCTATTCATCATGAACTTGTCTTCACTCCTTGCCTATCTTCTGCCCTCCCCTTAAGTCACATAAGCTGTGACTTATCAAAAATACCACCCATTCCCTAGAAGATTTGACATTGGTATAGAAGTGTTATATATTTCCCTGGCAAGGCTTAGATGGATAAAAAAACAAAGCAAAGCAAAATACAAACTGAAGAGTTAGTTTGCTCTCCAAACATCTCTAGTGCTAAGATAGAAGTGATAAATCATAAATATAAGCCAACATGATTTTCTCTTATCTGACACATTGAATTAAGACTGTTGAGCTCAAACACTTATAGCAAAATTGACAAACACTTCCTTTTAGGAATGCTGTATCAAAGCTATTAACTTTTATAGTCAGAGACCATTTAAGCCAAGACAAGGCATGTGCATTAGCACACCCTGCCACACACCCACACGCACGGCATATGAACTGTGGTACTCTATTTGCAAATCAAGAAAGAAATCCTGCTCCTTTTTATTGTGCTTGTCCTACTTCCAGCAGTGGTGCCAGCATTTGGACTGCAGTTAGCCAAGCCAAGTGGCCTCAGATTGTTGCAGCCTCACCATGGCTCTTAGCTCATTCTTGGCTTCTTGTCACTATCCTTCATCAAGACCAATCTCAAGCCTGACATCTAACCCCATACTTTTGTATCACACCCTGACAGATTCATTTTTGTATTTAGATTAGAGTTATTCTTCTTTGCTAGGAAAATTGATGTGGCTCCATGGCTCTCAAATCAGGAGTCACCACACTTTTCCACAAAGGACCTAGTTTTGTTCTTTCACAAAGACTCAGTTTTCCTCAGCACCCCAAGCTGGTCTTGCAGGCAGCAGTTCAGAAATAGCCGGGCTAATCTGCAGATCAGAGCAGGTAAATTTTTTGTAGTGGGATGATAGGAGCGAGTGGTGGAGGGTATGGAAGGAGCAAAGGGAGCCATTAAATCACATAATCTCCCAGAGAGACAGATAGACTGACCCAACCCAGGTGGATCCAACTACACCACCCCTATGTGAATGGCTCCCATGTGAGCCAGCCCCTTGAGTCCCCCCAGTGTTCAAGCTACTGGGGACAGGCCAACAAAGTAGCTTAAGTCAAACCCACTGCATAAATCAGGAAGTCAACATTCAAATGGAAATTCAGACTTAGGTGATATCTTAAGATTCATGTAGCCACTGTTTTCCATAGAAATTTTGCTATAGCTTTCACCAAGACTAGGATTTCATGTCTGGGAGTTTTCATTTTTCCACTTGATTAGGTGGCACCTGTCCTCTACTGAAAGACAGTCATAGTGCATCTGAAGAATTGCAGTAATAAGCCGGTCAAGGAGGCTTTGCAGGATGGACCCATGGAGACTGCAGTCATTTGACTGGATCAATAGGTGGGATTTCATCAGAGAGAGGGGATTCAAATGTCACTTTGAAAATTTCACTTCAGTGTGTTCGTTTTCTGTTTGAGCCGTGTCGGGAATGGCCTGTAGATTTAAACTCAGACTCAGAACAGGAGAAATGTGGATCCATTAATTCTTATGAAAAAAAAATGCCATTCTAGGCCATAGCCCTAACATAAATGAATTTGGCATGTTCAGGAGTGGACTATCACTTCTATGATGAAATCAATGGATATAATTTAAGCTTTGGTCAGACGAGGCCTCAAGCCTGCAGACCATGCACCAAATGTTCATTAGTGTTCAGAAGGTCAGGTAGGTACTGACTGCAGCCAAAGAGTTTAGTTGTCTTGATCTGAGGAAACAATAGGCAACAGTGCTTAAATATGTTTCAGGCTTTGGGATTTTCAAAATCCCATGTGTTCCCAACTACCAATGGCAACAAGGAGCATGGAAGCTTTACAAATCTGCAGTAGGCACTGATCTGCATCCAGAGGTGCTCAAATATCTGTGGAAATCTGCCTCCAATTTATCCAGCTGCCTGTCCTGAGTTCATTTGGAAACATGAGCACTTTACATGGCACTGCTATGCAAACTCCGTTCCTTTGCATAACTGTGGGTTAAAAAAGAGGAAGGAAAATGTATTATGGATCTCAGCTGGAAGGTTGGTTATGGAAGATGCCATAAAAGCAGTGATGTGCTAGCCAGGATGTTATAAGACGTCATTTTATTCATCAGATGCAGAACCCAAACAAGCTGGGGTCATCACATTTTCCGATGTAAAGGTTTTGCAGATGCGAAGCCTCCCAGAGTGCTCCCCAGCCTCCATGTATCCCCTGTCAAGGATCCACACTGCTGCCTGAAGAAGCCCTTCTAGACAACATGGCCTGCACCGGCTCAAAGCCTTTTGCTGCTATGGTATTGGCACTTAACTTGCCTTACACCCAGGAGGATCCAGATGCTGAACTGGGTGTCCATGCTCACACATGAGCCTTTGAAATAGAAAATGTAAGTGGCTCATCTCCTGAATACTTTTGTAGATATTCCAGCATGTGACCAATGTGGTGCCCTCAAAGTCCTACCCAGGCTAGATTTAAGAGAGGGCATGTTCTCACCCAAGAGGAAGGATGTTTGTGAGCTAACCTATTAACTCTGTGTTATCCAGAAATTTAGAAATTATTCTAAAGAGCAAATCCTAGAATGACCTGTGCTGCGCACACACAGTGCTGCCTCTGACCCTGCACTCCTGCCAGCCTGGGGACAAGAATGGGCTCTGGGGTCATCAGCTTTGGGCATCAGGGATGGCTGGTTCTCCACTTCATTTTACAGGTAATATGCCAGTGATATACTGTTGAAGTCAGCAGACTTGCACTGCCATAAAACCTGATACAACAGAGCAAGTATCCAGCTCCATATATTTAATGTTGGTGAAGTTAATAACGTTAATGTCAATATAGCAGTAGGCAGGACTGACCCCTGGCATCTCTGATTAAGGTACATTGCACCTTAACCCTCTTATTTTCCTCAGGTTTTTTTACCAGGTTTTGTAGTCTTTCTGGGTATCATCAGAATAAAGTTCACCTCCCAAGTAACTACTTAGACCGTATCCCTGTTTAAATATTGGGATTGGGATAAGGAATACCATGCTCAAATAGTATCCTTTGAAATGGGGTACTGTGCACAAAAAGGCCTGCCAGGTTCCCGTCACAAGGGTTAGCTGAAGACTGAGGGACTGGAAACACTGACGGCAGCCAATTTCTTTTTTTCTATTTGTTAATCCACTTTGTCCAAACAATATGAACATTTGGTGCATTTAGCTCTAAACATGTCAAACTCTCCTTTAGGAAAGAACTTCCAAAACCTAAAATCATCTCTTAAGATCAAATCCATTGCCTGAGTTCAAAATTATTCTTCTTTACACAAATAAACACACGCGCACACTTGCATACTTTGTCTGCACTGCAGGAATTGTCCTGGGATAGCACTCTGCTGCCTGTGGAGCCCTGCTCAAAAGCCCTTCTGATACTGAAAGACTGCTGCAAATATTAACACATTCTTGAGAGTGAGGGAAAAAAAAACCCAAGAATGATTATCCCAGAACGTAACAAATCTAAAAATAAATTGGCTTCATTTTCACCTATTGCAGACCAATGGGGGTAAAACAACTTTAATTAGTGTAACAGGACAATAGGAATGAAATTGGCTGGGTCACAAGATTTTTGCAGGATGACACTGATGGTATTACTATCCAACTTCAAAGATTTGGAAAGATGTGGCTGCTAACACTGGAGAATAGAAACCTGTTTTTCATCAACTAGGCTGGCCTGACAAATTAAGTCTGTGGAGTCATTAGATTAAGATAAGAGCTTATCTCCTAGACTGACATTTATTCAGAGGTTTTTATGCTGCTCAGCTAGTAATTAGTGCAGTTGAATTTTTAACACTGCTGTGTCCAGTCTTTTGACACATTTGAAACAAATACAGTTTTGATTAAAACAAACAAACAAACAAACAAAACCAAAACTAAAATCCTTGAGTATCAAATTATTAGCTTGGAAAGGTTTTAATTTCTGGAAGAGTTGAGATGATGCTAAAAATCTTCAAGCAGGTCAGAAGTGCTTCTGCTGTTGACTCGCTTCCATATGCAGATTGAGAGGCCCCTTAAACTAAATTTTTAGGCAGTAAGCGACAGGTATCTGTAGCAAATCTCTACTTTCTTTCATGCCCATCCGTTTTGCAACTCTGCTGCTTTACAGAGGCAGGAATACAGTGAAGACTGCAATCCTGCTCATTGACACTTGTCTGCCTCCTTCAGCACTCAGGTTGGGATTTCGGGGCGGGGCAGCACACAGTTTCCAAAGGATTATTCTCTCTGTTTTCACGGGATAAGGTTTATTTTTCCTGTCCTAATTTTCTTGTAGTAATAGATTGATTTCTCCACAGTAAGCCAATGCATTATTTTTAGACACATTAACATTGCTTTAGACTAACAAATCCCACTTTTTTTAAAAAACTCATTTTGAATAACTGAAGATCGGAATTGGATTAATAATTAGTGATTAAATGGATGAGTGTTTGTTTATGAACTTTGACAGGTTTGTTACAGCTACACCCTGTTATTGCTGTTATAGCCTTTGTTTTGTCTGAAGTGCAGCCATCTCAGCCTCTGTGGTTGTTACCTTTAGAAATACACAGGCAAGTGAAGTTCATGGTGACAAATTATGGTTCATCCAACTACTTTATTACTGGCTTTCACCAGGAAAAAAAAAAGAAAAAAAAAAAAGCATGGACTCTGGAAAGACCTAGATGATCTCAGACTGCCTGCTTGGAAAATAAACTGTCTGTCTTTACATTTTACTCCTTACTGCCAAGACCTCTGAAGTCCAGGGACTCACAGGCCCAGTTGGTTGCAGAGGGCAGAGGGTGACCAGAGTTGCTACTGGCTTTCACTCCTGAGCCTGCAGTGGCAGTGTTTGAGCAGGACACAGGTTCTCAGGCCAACTAGGACCAGGGTCTGCATGCTTGATTTTTGTGTCCGCTTCTGTGGGTTTGGGTTTTCCTGCCACTTATGTGACCCCAAAGCATGACAGGAGTTAAGCATCTCATAAGCACAACAGCTCTTCTGTGGTGCTGCAGATGGGAAGGGAGGCATGAGGCAGGGAATTATTTCAGAGCTTTGCATAGCCAGGAGTGAAACCCTGCTGCCCTCCACTTTTTGAGCAAGATTCATGACCTAGACCTGTCCTGACTTCTGTTTTGAGGCAAATGCTTTCAGCCCTCTGTGATGGTAAGACCCCTGATACTTCCCACTGAAGGTGTGAAACCCTATACAGTAAATTTAAGCTCCATGACAACTCTTGCCACTGAGCATCCCACCCATCCCTGGTCTGCAGATAAGACCTCAGCTTGTGTTCAGGAGTGCCTAGAGGTGGAGATGGAGACAATATATGTGGCAGTGCTCGTAAAATGGCCTGGAAAGAAATTTGGATCAGGCTGAACCGCTTGCATCAAGCCCCCAAAAGCACGAACCTGATCTCCTTCTATGATAAGATGACCCAATTGTTGGATGGGGGGAAGACAGTGAATATATCTGGATCTTAGAAAAGCATTTGACATTGTCCCCCACCACATTCTCATGGAAAAATTGGCTGTTCATGGCCTGGATGACCGTATGACCTGCTGGATCAAGCACTGGATGGAAGGACAATCCCAAAGGGTGATGCTTAATGGAGTTAAATCCAGCTGGCAGCCGGTCACAAGTGGTGTTCCTCAGGGCTCAGTATTGGGGCCTTTCCTTTTTAATATCTTCATTGACGATGTAGATAGGGACATAGAAAACACTATTAGTAAGTTTGCAGATGACACTAAGTTGGGTGGGAGTGTTGATCTGCTTGAGGGCAGGGATGCTCTACAGAGGGACTTGGATAGACTGGATAGATGGGCCAATGTTAATGGCATGGCCTTCAATGAGGCCAAGTGCTAGGTCCTGCACTTGGGCCACAACAACCCCATGCATCGCTACGGGCTTGGGGAAGTGTGGCTGGAGAGCTGCCTGGGGGTGCTGGTCGACAGGAGGCTGAACATGAGCCAGCAGTGTGCCCAGGTGGCCAAGAAGGCCAAGGGCATCCTGGCTTGCATAAA